>JACTAT010000037.1:12713245-12735423 GCA_014526335.1 Chrysaora quinquecirrha
GTGGGACTAAATTATCCCCAGGATTGCTAGGGTTCATCAGAGGACATTACGTTTTTTAGGACAATACGACGCAGGTGCATTCACCAATCGAATTTATCAGCTCTTGGTTCTACGCTTTTGTGGTCAGGCAAGTATTGAATGAGGGTTGACGGCCAGGGCAGGATAAAGAGGTGTATGCAATGGACAGAAGATTCTTCTTTTAGTTCCAATCATTGACTTTGAGTAAGGGCTAAAAGGCGAAAGGGCCGAGGGTCGATCAAAATAAAAATCTCTACCCAATGGTCATAATTGTCATCGATCTCAAGAGGACAGACACACAGACCCCCTCAGTCCTATAGCCGTACAGCCGTATTAAACCTTGAGTAAAGTGGTTCAAAGCTATGTTCTATCGAAATTGATTCGAAGATTCTATAGGGGAGAATCGTGAAATTACTAATTTCAACTTAGAATCAATGTATTGATCATCAGTGGCTGGTAATAAAAAATATGGTGTAAGAAATCACAAAAGAACGAAATATCTTCAGTCGAAAAGAATCTTACCTCCATTGGCCTAAATTCGACTCTCCATCCCATATCAGTGCCTGGTGGGGGAGGCTTGAATCGGATCGTTTGCCAGCATGTCGATTGGATGTTCTAAGATATAACAGATACGAAATCAATTAACGCAACGATTTACCAGCAGCTGTAAACTTAATAAGTTTACATCTAAAATGAAAGCAACCACAAAAGCTATAAAGAATACTAGCAGCATTGACTGGATCGAACCAAGGAAGTGGCTGCAGTGAAAGGGCAATGGTGTAATTAGCGCCAGCCACTAGGATCTCAGTGATAGGTTAACTAATCAAGACTTCGACCCTGGTTGCAACGTTACCATGGCTTGGGCTCGAACCTAGACATGGCTGAGCTCCTGAGAACACAAGCCCCTTTGATTAGGAACCTTTAGATCTTCAGTCTGACGCTCTCTCTACTGAGCTATCACGGCAGTTAATAGGTACCTTGCTGATATTTAAGAGACATAACACGACCGTAAAGTTTTGATGGCATGAGCCAACGGGTTAAAGGGCCAGAATGCTGCAACCATAGATAGAACAAGGGATCGAATGATGGGTTTATAGGAATTGAAAATATTCTTGGACTTTTTATTTCATATGCAAACGTGCTAAAGACTGGACCAAATGGTATTATGGCATCACCAAGGGGATTAGTTGGCAAAAGTTAAAGTGTCCATCAAGACTCAAACAGTACTTACATCAAAGTGCTCTAGATCATTCTCATCGTCGACGTTCAATTTATCCAAAAAGAGTGAAATCGGGTCACGAATGAAGAAATGGGCGATATGCTCTGAAAGCTGTCGATCAATGCCTGAAAAATAATTGGAACATAATTGACAAAAAGTTTAAGATAACCGTTTCAATGCTGCCTCATTGATTTGAAACAATATCACCGTGAAGCTCTGACCCTTAGATTTATTTTGTTAAATTCTGTTGCAACCCAAGGTAGCCTGCGTGCAGACTCAAACCACTACGAAAGAGGTAGAAGGCCTTACCTCCTTCGTAGAGGTTTGAGTCTGCACGCAGGCTAAACCCAAAGTGGACTTTATAAGGACGCCTTTAGGCCGTGTCGAATTTAATCCGGCATAAAGGTGACGTAAAAGCGACGTTGACTGTTGCATCGAACTTAATTCAAAGTTGGACTTTTGGGGTTTCTTAACAGAAAAAGACGCTCAAAAGTTGCGAATTTTAATTGAAAATAAAATTTATTTTTTGGCTTCAAGAGGTCTAGCGTGATTTTTTTAGTGTAACCTGTAGGGGTTACTTCATTGTTCAACATACTACACGTGCCGCCCTGTTTTTCCAAGCCCACCCATGTCTACCGCAAAATTTCCAAAATTTGTTGACCCATGTATAGAAAAGCCACGAAGTTTTCAGCGCAAATGCCTTTTCGCCGCATTTAGAGCTGTCGCAGGCGTTAAATTGGGTTTAAACATTTGAGATATTGGTACAAATGGGTAAAAGATTTTGTTGTTTTTTCTATACATGGGTACCACGAGGAGCAGAATTTATCGGTAGACATGGGTGGGTTTGGAAAAACTAGGCGGCACGTCTAGTCATTTGAACAATGAAGTACCCCCCGTGAGGGTGTGCTGTCGAAGCTGAAATTAGCTGTTTCCGAAATAGTAAGAGGAAGGTAATTAGTCTACATCATGCCCAAAAAATCGAAATCTTGATATTTTCAACATAAAAAAAGAATAGTTTACACGCTTTTTTATAAAGAACCACTTTATAAGGAACCTACATGTAGAAGGCCCGAAAATTTAAAGAGCTTATACTACTAAAGATAAAATCATTAAGGACCTTTACAAATAATCAAGAATTAGAAAGCCGGTTCAATTCATTGGCAGTCGAAAATCACATAAATTGTACGTTACCTATGTATCAAATGATTCGTTGAGTAGTCCCGAGCTGTGCTTACATGCAAGGGTCTCTCTATTATTGTTATGACCACTGTATGTGCAGTTAAAGTTAAGGAACTATTAAGGAACTTTTGGAACTACAATTGCCTCAAAAGAGGTCCAGAAATAAGGAATTTTAAGAACTAGGCCCTGAGGTAGGTTACTTAGAAATAAAAAAGCGTGTATGCAATATATTACCTGCATTCATAAGCATGTCCAAATGCTCTTGGTGGTACTGTACAGGAACATCATTATACATTGCCCCTTCAGGAGATATATACATATCAATGCTATCATATCTTGATTTTCGGATTCTGAACTGGTCATTCTTCAGTGGCTGCAGAAAGATATAAAAAAAACTATTAGTGAATTTACTTATCCCATACACAAGGGGGAAATATGTAAGCGTGATACATTGTTTTAGAAAGGAAGGTATTCTGTTTGAAGTAAAAATCGCAGTACCTCATAAGTTAGGACCCAAGGGAGTATACGATATATAAGCTATATAAGGGAGTATACGACTTGAAAAGGCGTTTGACTAGAAATCAAATGGGATATTCCCGCGCAGGTTCAAATCCTGCTCGCAGCGTATATTTTGCATATATGTCTTTCCATGACATTAACGATACACTGATATATAGTTCTGGTCTCCTAGAGTGCTTACACACAGCTGTGATGGCCGAGTGGTTAAGGCGTTTGACTAGAAATCAAATGGGATATTCCCGCGCAGGTTCGAATCCTTCTCGCAGCGTATATTTTGCATATATGTCTTTCCATGACATTAACGATACACTGATATATAGTTCCGGTCTCCTAAGGTACTTAAATACAGCTGTGATGGCCGAGCGGTTAAGGCGTTTGACTTGAAATCAAATGGGATATTCCCGCGCAGGTTCAAATCCTGCTCGCAGCGTACATTTTGCATATATGTCTTTCCATGACATTAACGATACACTGATCTATAGTTCCGGTCTCCTAAAGTACTTATATACAGCTGTGATGGCCGAGTGGTTAAGGCGTTTGACTTGAAATCAAATGGGATATTCCCGCGCAGGTTCGAATCCTGCTCGCAGCGTATATTTTGCATATATGTCTTTCCATGACATTAACGATACACTGATATATAGTTCTGGTCTCCGAAAGTACTTATATACAGCTGTGATGGCCGAGTGGTTAAGGCGTTTGACTAGAAATCAAATGGGATATTCCCGCGCAGGTTCGAATCCTGCTCGCAGCGTACATTTTGCATATATGTCTTTCCATGACATAAACGATACACTGATCTATAGTTCCGGTCTCCTAAAGTACTTAAATGCAGCTGTGATGGCCAAGTGGTTAAGGCGTTTGACTTGAAATCAAATGGGATATTCCCGCGCAGGTTCGAATCCTGCTCGCAGCGTAAATTTTGCATATATGTCTTTCCATGACATTAAAGATACACTGATCTATAGTTCCGGTCTCCTAAAGTACTTAAATGCAGCTGTGATGGCCGAGTGGTTAAGGCGTTTGACTTGAAATCAAATGGGATATTCCCGCGCAGGTTCGAATCCTGCTCGCAGCGTAAATTTTGCATATATGTCTTTCCATGACATTAAAGATACACTGATCTATAGTTCCGATCTCCTAAAGTACTTAAATGCAGCTGTGATGGCCGAGTGGTTAAGGCGTTTGACTTGAAATCAAATGGGATATTCCTGCGCAGGTTCAAATCCTGCTCGCAGCGTACATTTTGCATATATGTCTTTCCATGACACTAACGATACACTGATATATAGTACTAGTCTCCAAAAGTACTTATATACAGCTGTGATGGCCGAGTGGTTAAGGCGTTTGACTAGAAATCAAATGGGATATTCCCGCGCAGGTTCGAATCCTGCTCGCAGCGTATATTTTGCATATATGTCTTTCCATGACATTAAAGATACACTGATCTATAGTTCCGGTCTCCTAAAGTACTTAAATGCAGCTGTGATGGCCGAGTGGTTAAGGCGTTTGACTTGAAATCAAATGGGATATTCCCGCGCAGGTTCGAATCCTGCTCGCAGCGTAAATTTTGCGCACATGTCTTTCCATGACATTAACGATACACTGATATATAGTACTAGTCTCCAAAAGTACTTATATACAGCTGTGATGGCCGAGTGGCTAAGGCGTTTGACTAGAAATCCAATGGGATATTCCCGCGCAGTTTCGAGTCCTGCTCGCAGCGTACATTTTGCGTACATGTCTTTCCATGACATTAACGATACACTGATATATAGTACTAGTCTCCAAAAGTACTTATATACAGCTGTGATGGCCGAGTGGCTAAGGCGTTTGACTAGAAATCCAATGGGATATTCCCGCGCAGTTTCGAGTCCTGCTCGCAGCGTACATTTTGCGTACATGTCTTTCCATGACATTAACGATACACTGATATATAGTACTTGTCTCCAAAAGTACTTATATACAGCTGTGATGGCCGAGTGGTTAAGGCGTTTGACTAGAAATCAAATGGGATATTCTCGCGCAGGTTCAAATCCTGCTCGCAGCGTATAGTTTGCATGTATGTCTTCTCTTGACATTAACGATACACTGATATATAGTACTAGTCTCCAAAAGTACTTATATACAGCTGTGATGGCCGAGTGGCTAAGGCGTTTGACTAGAAATCAAATGGGATATTCCCGCGCAGGTTCAAATCCTGCTCGCAGCGTATATTTTGCATATATGTCTTTCCATGACATTAACGATACACTGATATATAGTTCCGGTCTCCTAAAGTACTTAAATGCAGCTGTGATGGCCGAGTGGTTAAGGCGTTTGACTAGAAATCAATTGGGATATTCCAGCGCAGATTCGAATCCTTCTCGCAGCGTATATTTTGCATATATGTCTTTCCATGACATTAACGATACACTGATATATAGTTCCGGTCTCCTAAGGTACTTAAATACAGCTGTGATGGCCGAGCGGTTAAGGCGTTTGACTTGAAATCAAATGGGATATTCCCGCGCAGGTTCAAATCCTGCTCGCAGCGTAAATTTTGCATATATGTCTTTCCATGACATTAACGATACACTGATATATAGTTCTGGTCTCCTAGAGTGCTTACACACAGCTGTGATGGCCGAGTGGTTAAGGCGTTTGACTAGAAATCAAATGGGATATTCCCGCGCAGGTTCGAATCCTTCTCGCAGCGTATATTTTGCATAATGTCTTTCCATGACATTAACGATACACTGATATATAGTTCCGGTCTCCTAAGGTACTTAAATACAGCTGTGATGGCCGAGCGGTTAAGGCGTTTGACTTGAAATCAAATGGGATATTCCCGCGCAGGTTCAAATCCTGCTCGCAGCGTACATTTTGCATATATGTCTTTCCATGACATTAACGATACACTGATCTATAGTTCCGGTCTCCTAAAGTACTTATATACAGCTGTGATGGCCGAGTGGTTAAGGCGTTTGACTTGAAATCAAATGGGATATTCCCGCGCAGGTTCGAATCCTGCTCGCAGCGTATATTTTGCATATATGTCTTTCCATGACATTAACGATACACTGATATATAGTTCTGGTCTCCGAAAGTACTTATATACAGCTGTGATGGCCGAGTGGTTAAGGCGTTTGACTAGAAATCAAATGGGATATTCCCGCGCAGGTTCGAATCCTGCTCGCAGCGTACATTTTGCATATATGTCTTTCCATGACATAAACGATACACTGATCTATAGTTCCGGTCTCCTAAAGTACTTAAATGCAGCTGTGATGGCCGAGTGGTTAAGGCGTTTGACTTGAAATCAAATGGGATATTCCCGCGCAGGTTCGAATCCTGCTCGCAGCGTAAATTTTGCATATATGTCTTTCCATGACATTAAAGATACACTGATCTATAGTTCCGGTCTCCTAAAGTACTTAAATGCAGCTGTGATGGCCGAGTGGTTAAGGCGTTTGACTTGAAATCAAATGGGATATTCCGCGCAGGTTCGAATCCTGCTCGCAGCGTAAATTTTGCATATATGTCTTTCCATGACATTAAAGATACACTGATCTATAGTTCCGATCTCCTAAAGTACTTAAATGCAGCTGTGATGGCCGAGTGGTTAAGGCGTTTGACTTGAAATCAAATGGGATATTCCTGCGCAGGTTCAAATCCTGCTCGCAGCGTACATTTTGCATATATGTCTTTCCATGACACTAACGATACACTGATATATAGTACTAGTCTCCAAAAGTACTTATATACAGCTGTGATGGCCGAGTGGTTAAGGCGTTTGACTAGAAATCAAATGGGATATTCCCGCGCAGGTTCGAATCCTGCTCGCAGCGTATATTTTGCATATATGTCTTTCCATGACATTAAAGATACACTGATCTATAGTTCCGGTCTCCTAAAGTACTTAAATGCAGCTGTGATGGCCGAGTGGTTAAGGCGTTTGACTTGAAATCAAATGGGATATTCCCGCGCAGGTTCGAATCCTGCTCGCAGCGTAAATTTTGCGTACATGTCTTTCCATGACATTAACGATACACTGATATATAGTACTAGTCTCCAAAAGTACTTATATACAGCTGTGATGGCCGAGTGGCTAAGGCGTTTGACTAGAAATCCAATGGGATATTCCCGCGCAGTTTCGAGTCCTGCTCGCAGCGTACATTTTGCGTACATGTCTTTCCATGACATTAACGATACACTGATATATAGTACTTGTCTCCAAAAGTACTTATATACAGCTGTGATGGCCGAGTGGTTAAGGCGTTTGACTAGAAATCAAATGGGATATTCTCGCGCAGGTTCAAATCCTGCTCGCAGCGTATAGTTTGCATGTATGTCTTCTCTTGACATTAACGATACACTGATATATAGTACTAGTCTCCAAAAGTACTTATATACAGCTGTGATGGCCGAGTGGCTAAGGCGTTTGACTAGAAATCCAATGGGATATTCCCGCGCAGTTTCGAGTCCTGCTCGCAGCGTACATTTTGCGTACATGTCTTTCCATGACATTAACGATACACTGATATATAGTACTTGTCTCCAAAAGTACTTATATACAGCTGTGATGGCCGAGTGGTTAAGGCGTTTGACTAGAAATCAAATGGGATATTCCCGCGCAGTTTCGAGTCCTGCTCGCGGCGTACATTTTGCGTACATGTCTTTCCATGACATTAACGATACACTGATATATAGTACTTGTCTCCAAAAGTACTTATATACAGCTGTGATGGCCGAGTGGTTAAGGCGTTTGACTAGAAATCCAATGGGATATTCCCGCGCAGTTTCGAGTCCTGCTCGCAGCGTATATTTTGCATATATGTCTTTCCATGACATTAACGATACACTGATATATAGTACTAGTCTCCAAAAGTACTTATATACAGCTGTGATGGCCGAGTGGCTAAGGCGTTTGACTAGAAATCCAATGGGATATTCCCGCGCAGTTTCGAGTCCTGCTCGCAGCGTACATTTTGCGTATATGTCTTTCCATGACATGAACGATACACTGATATATAGTACTTGTCTCCAAAAGTACTTATATACAGCTGTGATGGCCGAGTGGTTAAGGCGTTTGACTAGAAATCAAATGGGATATTCTCGCGCAGGTTCAAATCCTGCTCGCAGCGTATAGTTTGCATGTATGTCTTCTCTTGACATTAACGATACACTGATATATAGTTCTTTTCACCTAAAGTAGCTACTTATATACAGCTGTGATGGCCGAGTGGTTAAGGCGTTTGACTTGAAATCAAATGGGATATTCCCGCGCAGGTTCGAATCCTGCTCGCAGCGAACATTTTGCATATATGTCTTTCCATGACATTAACGATACACTGATATATAGTTCTGGTCTCCAAAAGTACTTATATACAGCTGTGATGGCCGAGTGGTTAAGGCGTTTGACTAGAAATCAAATGGGATATTCCCGCGCAGGTTCAAATCCTGCTCGCAGCGAATATTTTGTATAGGCCTATTTCTCTGTCTCTGTCCGATAATCGGAGGTTGAGGCAAGATATTTAGTGTCCTATCAAGGGGATGACTGGCGACTGGAGGAGAGCCCTAACCTTTCGGGGCGTTCATAAGAAATTTTCAAATTTTAGTGCTGTTTGCTTTTCAAAGAATGCGCGTCAATCATTCAGTTTTCAGCAACAATAAGAGAACTCCCTCCAGTGATCTAGGACGGGCGAAGAGAACCGCTGGTGACTTGACGAAAATTCTTTTAATTCCGGGGCCATCGTAAGGGCTTGAGGGGGTATTTTTTTAAACAAACGTCCCCTGTTATATAACCTCTTTATCTTCTTAATTGAGATATTTTCCAAGCTCCATAATACATCATGAATTCAGAATGACTTCGACTGGTGCGTGTATTCACTTATTGTCTGGGAAAATGCGCAAAGGCGTTTGGGTACCAGCAGAAGTTTGCAGTAAACAAATGATGTTTTTGACAAAACAAGACATCGACCATATCTTGCCTGCTGTTTTAATTGTACAAAAGCTACGCTTCTGAAAACCAGCTTATTAAATTTTCATAAGCCAAAAATATATGAAGAAGATGTCTTAAACATTTTTTTAGAATTTGGTTGACTTGGCCTTGCAAAAATTTCCAAACCCTCCGCTCTTATTGGGACCTCCCGCTTATTAAGATTTGCGTAAAATTTGTGTCGATATTTTTTACTTATTTCATTGAGACTGTTTTGGTACGAAATTTCACTCATGAAATTGAACAAGGGAAGGAAATATCGAAATTTTACAAGGGAAGGATAGGAATAGAAAGTTAGATGCAATAAATTCGTAGGAGATAGAAAAAAGGGCGTGTTCTTCTGAACCTCCAAAACCTTCCGAATTTCAAAAACACCAAGCTTCCTAAAACAGAATCCAGGATTTTCTAGAAACACGTATTTTGAAAATCTGAAAAATTTCGCGCCATAACTCTTGCTTGCCTCGTCCCCAGACCCATTCTTGGAAAATATCCTGGCAACAGGTAAAATGGATTCTTTTTCGAATTTCAAACCATGAATCCCTCGAAAGTCTCGGAAACCGTCTGCTTTTGGCGAACCTGCAGTTTTCCGACGAATAGCTTCGAAAAACACACATTCCGAAAAAAGAAGGCCGCCGAAAAAAGAATTGGTTTAGAAGAACAGCCAAAGTTTGTATAAGGAAAAGGAGGAAATCATCACATATTGGAGAGGAAAGGAGAAAAAATACCTCTAAAGTAGACCTATTAGAAAAGATAAACTTCCCACACCTTGGACAAATCTGATAGATTGACCGTTAAACAAAAAAATTCGCTAACTTTCTACATTGATTACATTGTAACAGTCATTAATTTTCGCCTCTCCTCAACTGACCACCCCACTCTACCAATGTCAGCAACATATATAACAAATTTTTAGTTGCTGGAGAAGGTAAATTTTGCTCTTTCGTTCTTTTGAGCGAAATTTGAACGAGTCTTAATAGCTCGATCTCTGATTCAAAAACTGGGATAAAAGCAAATGCGAGTTGGGAATGCTATACTCTAAAAATTTCGCCTGCCCGACTCCACTTTGAATGTGCATCGTGTCGTGCACGTTGTCGTGCACGAGCTTCGTTCATCAGCAATCGAAGATCCAATGGACAAGTTAAAATGCAGTAGCTACAGGAAATTCCTGCGCAGTGGTTGGTGCCTCCCAAATTTTAATCTTTGTCTAGGAAAGCCACCCAATTTCATTTCGTTGCATAAATGTTATTTCCTCGAATAACCGCTCTCCCTCGAATAGAAACTCCCTTTGGATTGAGTTATCCATCAGGTTCATCACAGACACTCCTATGATAGTGTATGTACAAGGTCTTGTTGGGAGGAATCAAGATCCGCCTTTTGCCAGTTGTTAAGATTGTCTAAGATGGCGAGGAGGGCTAGGGTTAGGGGAGGGTTAGGGTTAGGATTAGGTGTATAATTTCGTGTGCAGAACTCGATTAAATACAGTCAGCATCTTATCTTACCTTGTTGCCTCGCTCCTCTTCTGTCCTGTCATCGCATGAGCCAGAGATGATGCTCCATCGGCAATCGGTGTCAAGCAGGTAGCCCTTTGATGCTGGCGTGGCAGCAGAAAGGGCAAGCTAAGGAAGAATTAGATAAAATAGTGAACCCCATTTTGAAAGTAAATATTCATTTCAACATAAAATATAGGCCTAATTAAAAACTCTTAATTTTACTTTTATTGTTTCTTATTACGGATAAAGCACCCAGTATTTTAATTGATCTCGGCAGCTTGTGTCACAACTGTTATAGGCAAGATGCAACACAATTGTTGCACATGTATCTACAACTTCAATTGTAGTCCTGAATGTTATCCATGCGCATACAAAAATCTGTCTACGCTACGCCAGTATCAATTGTAGTTGCGCTGCCGGAATCATTGCAATTCCAGACTGCATTGCAGCGTGTAATCTCCGTGTAATGTCCCAATCAACAACTCCTACGATTTTTCTCATTAAGATTACGCTGCAATAAATGATAAATGCACCTCTTAACACAAGCTTAAGCGCTCCATATGCTGTCATTTCCGTAGCTCAAGGCTCAACAAATCCTGGGTAACAGAGCCGTAGCAGTTGAGCAGGGGGGATCAGGAACTGGGAAGGAGATGAAGAGAAGGAAAGACTTTCTCTCTTGATCTCCTTCCGAGTTCCTCATCCCACTGGTCAGCGGCTACCACTCTAGTAAAAAAAAAAAAATTACAAAAAAGAAAAAAAAAACAAAAATTTTTAAATCAAATTTACAATTGAGCTGATTTGTCTAAATTTGTAACTCTGATGTGTTTTCTTTAATTGCTTTCTGATTTGTATGAAAGTTGTAATTGATTATTGTAGCTTATATAAATTGATGCTGATGTTACTTTTAAACTTTAATTTAGCGGCCCAAGCTTAGATAAGCTCTGCTTCTCTTGGGTCGCGTAGAATACAAGTATTTTTATACCTAAATTTTCTTTTGTAAACTTGTATTTTACAAATAAATTTGAATTGAATTGAATAGTGTTAAAAGTAGGCTCAACGCTACATTAAACGGTTTTCCTGTAATCCTGCAAATCTTGGGCATCAAAAAAGACATATACTGCAAGAACAGAATCAACTAACACAGGCTGGTTTGATAACTAAAATAATTGGGATAATTGTAGCCTATGTTTACTACCTCATGGATAACATATAATACTAACCATAATAGGAGCCAATACAGCCAACTGATCGTACAAAATTCTCGCCTCATCTATGTTGCAACCTTGGAAAGTTACCTGAAAGCAATGATAAATGTATTAACCTTTAAGATGCACTATACACTACCTTCACTGTAGACTTACTACATGAGTCTCTAGTTTAATGCGCTCCCCATTTTTGATTTGTATTTGTCCCTCCATTCTGAGCCAGATTGCAGAGAACAACAACAACAAAATCGAGCAAAATAGCGGGACCCAGTGAGATCAGATATAGACTTATTACATTCGTCGTAGTCTACGCTCCTCCACACTCCATCACCCCGCTCCAACTGCTCTGAGGAAAAAGCAGTTATGCTGTTTTAGCTTTGAGTAGCTATTTCATGTTCCATATCAGATGAACCTTCGTAACTCTTACCTGAATACAGCACATTCCAAGTCCAAACAATACACTGTCCATGTACACATGATTAGGTTTGGCTTCTCTTGCAGCTTGGCCATCATAGTCAATGGGGAATTTTTCGATGAAAGGGTCTGGTGTGTTAACGTCACGGAAAACTGTGAAAAATATAATGCATGTAATAAGTAGACAGTCAGATAAAAAAGGGCTTACAACACTTTAACTTTCCTACATCTAGTAAACTTAATATATTAATTCATTGTATGCAACCATGTATTGTAGTGTATGCAGTGTATGTAATGAATTCATATTATTGTAAACATTCGAACCAGATTTCTTTCTTATATTATATACTAGCCCTGGTACCCGTCGATGCCGGGTTGAATTTTTTCAACTTTCCTTTAATAAAGTGAAGACTTCTCTGAGATACAATTCATTCACATGTTTAATTTGACGTATTAATCGTTTCTTGTATCAATCGACTTTTGTTTAGCCGAATCGTGCAACTAATGAGCATCATATTATTGTAAACATTCGAACCAGATTTCTTTCTTATATTATATATTTAGGAAGCTGGAGATCAAATTTCGAATTAAAATAACTTGACAACAACAACGACAACAACAACAACAAAAGGAGTTAGCTACAACCAGTAAACTAAACAAACAAACAGGAAAATTTCTGAAAAATGCTAGCAAATTGTCAAATCTCGAATTTTATCGCAAATTTTGACTTAATCAACCATGCTCATCTTAATCCTAGATAGGCCCAAAAATTACTGACCATTCTGATATTAATCGTCGCGAATCGAAAAATCTGGCATTACGTGGGTATTTATTTTCGCGAATGGGCCTAAGACGCTACTTACTTGGAACATTCTGGGCTGGTCTTCTGCCCATTCTTTCTCTTGGCTTTCCAGCAAGGTTTCTGCAATGCAAAATGTAGTACATTCTTCAATACCATGATAGTTAGAAGCTAATAATAATTAATATAGCATATGGTCCGGCTCTGTTAAGTTCTCAACGAAGCATTGTTGGTAGACACTTAAAAATGACATTAATCAAACATGAAGTCTTAGGGTGTAATCCGGAGAGAGCTCCCTAAAGCCGGGCGCAAACAGTGCCAACATCGCCGCCGACAATTGTTGGCCAACATGCTATAGATGTTGGTCTAATAAAAAGATATTGTTGACGACAAAATGTTGGCCAACATTTTCACCGAATAGAGCCAAATTGATGTGTTGGTATCGTTTGCTATGTCGGCACAACATTTTCAATTTCGGTTCTTATTTCAGAGTCCTTGAAATGAGAAATACATTTAAGCTGGCGTTTTGAGTTGGACCACGAGTTTCTTCTTTGTCCCGAGCAATAAACAAAGAGATGCTTCCTTTTCAGGCATGTTTGGAAAAGATCATTTGTTGATAACATCAGCATCCCAAAACTTCTCAGATGTTGTGACGATATAGCAAACCGTACTGACATGTTGGCCAAGAATGTTGGGACGGTTTGCGCCCGCCTTAAAACATATAAGTTTGCAGGCAGGTATATGCCCTCATATGAGTGGATTTCTCTTCAAATTCCCCCTACGACAGCGTCCAATTGTTAGCAGAAACAACATACAACTGGGTCTACTATAACTGGGTCTTAAATCATATTCCTTTAAGATTCATTACGATTGCAGAATGCACATCAAAATCATAAGCAGATTTCTAGATGAATGAAGTTCGTAGAGAGAAAAATGGAAATTAAAGGCGGGTTGGTTCGACAAAAATGTATCGCAATAACGCGTTGCGAACTTTGGTAGCCCTTACTACAATGCCACAGAGCGCAAAATCGACCAATTGGCCTATTGTTTCGTTGATATGACTTGATATGACTGGCCTCCAAATATTCCACCATCTAACCTTTGGTTTTGGGCTTTGGGGGGAATCGAAACCCGAAAACCCGGAAGAAAATTGGGTCAAACCCGAAAACCCGGATGACTTTAGCTTCAATAACTGTTTTAAGAATTTTTCACATTGATATCCTTTGTGAGGTTTAATACCCGAAAACCCGCACATTTTTACTACAATACCCGAAACCCAAGCTAGAAAAATGGCAAAACCCGTTGCCGGTTAAATATAATTGACCTGAAAACCCACACGATTTTTTGCAAAAACCCGAAAACCCGAGATCGAAATCGGCCAAGCCTGCAACCCGTGAAATCCCAAAGCCCCCCTCGTAAAGGGAAGGGCGGAAATTTAGAGGGATGGGAATTTTTGGATTCGTAACTGTAAGGGGTCGGCAAAAAACAAGAATGATACAGTATTCAAAGGGAACTCGTATTCACAACATGAATACGAATACAAATACTATTCAAATTTTTAAATTTTGATACTTATTTCTAATGAAATTAAAAAACCATTGAATTTTATACATACCGGAAACGAGGATGCATCTGGTTCAGAATGAGATCAGGAAAATACATTGATTGCATTACATGGTTCGTCAGGGGATTGGCTTCAAGGGTTGGTTGGGTGAACTTTGGACAACCAATTCTGTGCAAACAGTTAACAATAATGATTAGGTAATGCATTAATAAGAGAATAATCAAAGTATTTGTCAGCTAATATTCATCGAAGGATCGAAGGATAGGCTTTCAAGAAGAGGAAGATAGAGAAGGAAGAAGAAGAAGAAAATGAAGAACAAGTAGAAAAGAGGAGAAGAAGAAGGAATAGGAGAAGAAGGAGAAGAAGAAGAAGAAGAAGAAGAAGAAGAAGAAAGTGAAGAAGAAGTAGTAAAGAGAAGAAGAAGACATAGGAGACGATGAAGAATAAGAAGAAAGAAGAAGGAGAAGAAGAAGAAGAAAACACAGAAGAAGAAATAGGATAAGATGGAGAATAAAAAGAAGAAGGAGGAGGAGGAGAAGATAGAGAAAGAGAAAGAGGAGAAAAACAAGAAAAATAATAACAACAATAACAACAAGGACACGAAGAAGAAGATGGAGAAGCAAAGGAGAAAGAAAAACTGGAAGAAGAACAAGAAGAACAAGAAGAACAAGAAGAATAAGAAAAACAAGAAGAATAAGAAGAAGAAGAAGAACAAGAAGAATAAGAACAAGAACAAGAAGAACAAGAACAAGAACAAGAAGAACAAGAAGAACAAGAAGAATAAGAAGAAGAAGAACAAGAACAAGAAGAACAAGAAGAATAAGACTAACAAGAAGAACAAGAAGAAGAAGAAGAAGAAGAAGAAGAAGAACAAGAAGAATAAGAAGAACAAGAAGAACAAGAAGAATAAGAAGAAGAACAAGAAGAACAAGAACAAGAAGAACAAGAAGAACAAGAAGAACAAGAAGAACAAGAAGAACAAGAAGAATAAGAAGAATAAGAAGAAGAAGAACAAGAACAAGAAGAACAAGAAGAACAAGAAGAGAAGAGGAGGAGGGGACGAGGAGAGACAAAACGAGAACGAAAAAGATGAAGACGACGAACAAAAACAAGAATCACTGAGAAGAAGAGGACAAACATGAACGAGAATGAAGAGGAAAAATGCAAAAAACAAAGCGAGCAGAGGCAGAAGCAAAAATAAATGAATAACAGTGAGAATCAAGACAAAAAAAGAGATGTACAATAATAAAACTAAACAGAAAAAAGAAGAATCTTTGTACACGATGTGTGCAGCGCTTGTTCTTTACCTTGGAAAACCAGTGATTGTGAGAACTGTTTCATCTTTTCCCAGCATCTCTTGGATCTCTTTGCGTCTGCAGGAAAAAGGAAAAAAATGATCAACGCAAAAATTTTATTTAAAACTGTAGCTATGTACCTTGCTTGATCTCACATGCATTCGTTTTTACACTTTATCAAATGCTGTTTGGCCATGTACGAAGTCAGAGCAGTCAGAGATTTCTTAACATAGCCTCGGCACTGATCAGCGTTGTCTTCAAACACCTTGTCTTGATTTATCATTATCGTTACTTACTGTTTCACACTCTGACAGACATTCGACTTTCATTTCATTACTCTTCACATCATAGATGTAGATGTTAATGCTTGTCAAATACTCCTTTAGGCCCCTCTTAGGCTACAATAACGCTTCCCCCGTCTGGTAATCATTTTATTGAAAATTTTCATCTCCACCTACTCAAATCAAGACCCCCGCTTATTAAGATTCTGTGCAAAATTGACAAAATTTTCTGTTTTGGCTACATCTACGATCTCAGTAGTTACTAATCAAGACCTCGACCCTTGTTGCGACACTACCGTATTTGAGGCTCTAACACCAACATCCCTAATGGTGGTCGTTATATTTTCCTGAGCATCTGGGAATGAGCCAGCCAGTTGGATTAGACTACGACCCAGCAGCACCTTTAAATTCTAGCTAAAATTATGAAAAATTCCATTATATTGTAAACAACCACTGCTAAAGTTTCTTGAATTCGAAGGTTAAGAGTTTCTGCCGGGATGAGTTGGGCTTAAATCCCGACCTCCCTGCTTATCCCAACCTTCCGGTCATTAGATACGTATTCAACGAAATTCCTACCCTCCCCCCGCTTATTCTGACCCACGTTCGTTAAGCACCTAAGAACTGTAGCATTTCAAGAAAACTATGCCTAATGGTGGTTGTAGAAGTTTTTAAAGGTATCTTAGCAGATGTGCATTAACCGGGGACATACCTGAGAGCCATATTCGCTTCAACTCTGTTGAAATGCCTCATGCATCCTCCATAGGGCTGACCAGGGCTTGCTGAAATGAAAATTGAAAATTAACTGAATCATTTAAATGATAGGTTGAGGATAGTTTAATGATTTACATTGATGCCTCTCATGCTAGAAATGGTCCGACATGGTAGCTAGTACCAAAGCTCTTACATAAAAAGGAATGGTGATTCAGCTGTTGCTTCTGCATTTCTTGCGAGTCTGCTGCTTTGGGAGAGAGCGTCCACTTGGATCAATGGTGCTCGAAATTGTATTAACTAACCCTAATACTAGCGGGCCCTTTTCGATCTCATACATAGCCGATGGGATTGCACCCCCCCCCTCCACCCTCCAGCTCGGTCAAAACAGATATAATATAACAGACTTCAATGTTATTTCCTCTTTTGTGTAATGAATATATGTAGCTTGACTCTTATTAACGTATGTGAAATCTAGAATTGTGATTGGCTTCAACTTTATCGGTGTTTTGTAGAAATGATTGCAGGTAAGATTAAGAAGCTTAGATCTGTAGATGTTCGGATGTGGGATATTTACAGTTATTATGATGATTGCTACAGAAATTTAGAGTGTTTCTCTTGTGCCTGAAATTCTACAGCAAAATATCCTGAACTAGTGATTTAGATAGACTTGAAGATCTTAATAGTTCTGTTGTTTAAAAGAAATGACCGAGGAAGCGGTGGAGCAGTGATTTCTGAGCTCTGATAATATCTGTAGGGCAATTTAAGAACTTTGAATAACTGACTCACATTCAATCATATACTCCGTCATTTCAACTCGGTAGGCCGTCTCTGTTTGTCTGCAAAGATAAACGAAAACGACGGATTAGTAAAATTCGTTCAGAGATACCAGATAAAGGGGGCATAGTGGTGCAGCTGCCCTCTGGTCGTCGAGCAGCAAGGGCGAAGTTGTAAGCAATTTTTGCACCAAATTTTAGCTGGAAAGACACAAATAACATGTGCAGAAAAGGAATTATAGCAGAAAAGAACTGAGACTATGGGTAAGGAGAGAGTGACAATGCAATAGGGTAAAATCTTTACCCTGGATTTGCGTTTTCTTCTGCTTGCAGAGTTGGAAGAATTTCGGAAGACTTGAGAAGAAGTCTAACTGCTTTGTTCTCATGGTCAATTTTAAACATCTGGTATTCAACCTGTAAAATAAAAGTACAACTCGTAAAAAGGTTTGTCTCGATAGATTCAGTATCGAAGAGACGCTCTTGAGTCATTCACACGTGTCTGAGTGCATTAGGTTGTTCCAGCAATAAGACATCACTGCCAATGAGAAAGCGTCTTTGTCAAGTACCTTAACGGTTTTATTGAAAACCTGTCTAAACTAGGAGACATGTCGCAGACGATTTAGTCGCCTAAGAAACTCTGTAGCACGCAACAAAATTTGTAGCGAGAGACACGCAAGTTTTTTCTGGGGAGAACAGACACGTCTTGTCTCTGCGACACGCAAATGTGTTTCAACTGCATGTCACTCCCATGTTTAGCCACCCTGAAAGACATGCGGAATACAATGGCCTGCGTGACATGTATCCTATCATGCCATGTTACTCCCATATCATCATTATCATCATCATCATCATCATTATCATAATCATCATCATCATCATCATCATCATCATAATCATCATCATCATCATCATCACCATCACCATCACCATCATCATCATCATCATCATTATGATGATGATGATGATGATGATGATCATCATCATCATCATCATCATCATCATCATCATCATCATCGTCGTCGTCGTCGTCATCATCATCATCATCATCATCATCATCATCATCATCACTATCACCATCGTCGTCGTCGTCGTCGTCATCTTTATCATCATCATCATCATCATCATCATCACTATCACCATCGTCATCATCATCATCACCATCATCATCATAATCACAATCATCAGCATCATCATCATCACTATCACCATCGTCATCATCATTATCATCATCCTCATCAACATCATCGTCCATCATCATCATCATCATCAGCATCATCATCATCAACCTCGTCACCATCATCATCATCATCATGATTATATTTATAACTATTATTTTAACACAACGAAACGGTGAACATCGCTGTCACCGAGCAGCACTTGCACGATAATATGGAAACCAGGCATTAGGCACATTAGAAGAGTTGCAATTGATTTGTATTGCAGCACGTAGTACAATGCGTAATTCTGCACGTGTAGTGCACAAATAATTTTGTTTATTCAAACCCAAAGGCTTGGGTCATTCACAAAGAGGTTTGGCTATTGGTTAAAAATTGATGCCATTCATCATACGAAAGATGCTAATTAACGTTTTCGGCTCAACGTTACGTGACTGAAATATACACTCTCGTTAAATTTTAAAGAGTTTCAAACCACATTTTATTACCTATAGAGATGTCTGTGATACCCACATGGGTAGAAAATTATGCACAAGTAATGCCCCCCCCTCCACTAACGACCAACCCATTAGCGAGTGCAGTCTTTGATGGAAGACCAAATATTGCAAAAAAATACATAGTTTTCTTGTCGCACAGGCACATTGGCAGACAGGAATAAGTAATTAGGATGAAATATAAATCCTGAAAGTGGATCGAAATAGGCCAATCAGGAAATGCGAAAAGAAACTGGGAGCACCAATACGCCCACGGGGTGGCTACATTGTGATAACCTAGATAATTTAAAAGTAAAAGGGTTCTAAGATAAATTTGTAAGCTCTTAAAGCTTATACATAATCCCTAGACGTATTCTCTGAGTCGTAGTTATTGCTGTTGCAATGGAACTTAATTAATTGTCGGGTGCTCCAGCCCAGTAAGAGTGATCTTGATTCAGTGTTAGTCTCCGTTTGATGAGCGATAACTGGTACTCAGGTAATAAGTCTACATAATCTCTTGTATCTGCATCAAGTTTGCTTTAGTCTGTCATGCCATATACGAAAAATAGACGGCATGCTAGATATGTATGTCATTCATTGACATCATTTTCAAGATGTGTGGCAAAAAGCCTGTAAGTTCGGGGGCTTTTCCTGGAGAACCAAGAGACCATATATAATAGTAAAGAGATTTTGTTCTGTTATCTTTGATGAGAACATTGCAAAAATGTTTTCTGAGACGAGAGCTTATTTGAGTGGTGTGGGGGGGGGGCTTATTGCGGATTATTCTGGGGTCGGGTTCATTTGAGGACTAAAAATGGGCTATTAGTAATCACCGGCCCCGGCCCTGCAGCCCCGGCCCCGGCTCCGTCCCCGGCCCTGGCCCCGGCCCTGATTTTTCAACATGTAATTTTTTATTAGCAATTACCGGCCCCGGCCTTGCAGCCCCGGCAGCGACCCTGATTTTATTTCTCCTGCTTTCCGGATGTTCTCCTGCCCGGTGTTTCTTATATTTTTGATTTACCTATACAAGAACTCAAAACTAAGACAAACAAAAGTGTATGCAAACATGTGACTGATGGTGGAAGTGACAAAGAATATGAATATGATATGAAGTGGGGTCAATTAGTGGGACCAATTCAACCAAACAATATCTCGTGGCTTCGTCACATAATACTTTTTTTATAAGACACTATATCATTAGATACATGGTCAAAAGTTAATAAAAAGATACAAAATATAAAAAGTATAACAAGTTAAAAAAGAAAGTTAAAAGAAAGGTATAACAAGTTAAAAAAGAAAATACGAATCAGCGTCCTTGTACAAAGTTTAACGCAGTTTAACATAGTTTTCACTGACAAAAACCTAGCCTAGCCTGTGCTCAGGCTACAAAAACCACGCTACCTGCTAAAACGAATAAGGGTCTGAAGCAATTATTTGTCATAAAACTACGTGTCGTGGCTGGCCAAAGGTGTGATTTCACACCTAAAAAAGAAGTAAGTTTAAACAAGTAAGTTTAAACTAACTTACTTAAACAAGTAAGTTTTAGACTTACTTGTTTATTGTCTTTCCAGGCTGAATGGAACATTGAGTGCTTCCTCCATATCGAGTGTATTGAACGATATGAAGGAATAATAATAATAATAACTCATGATATAAAATGCCGGTACAATACTCAACTGTACCCCTTCTTTCTCTCTAAAAACCCTATTCTCTGTACTATTGACATTCATCAGTTACATAACTGTCGCACACAAGAATGTTTTTAGGCCAATCACCCATTTCTGTGGTTTGAGGGTGGCGGAAAATTTGAGCATGAATATCTCAACTAACAAGTTACTCAAGACTTCAAATAAAATATTTTTATTCAAGTTAGCTATTAAGGATAACGGGAATTATGGAAATCAGAAAAAATAAAGTTTTGGAAATTAGGGCTGGGGCCGGGGCCGGGGCCGTATATTACAAAAAAATTACATGTTGAAAAATCAGGGCCGGGGCCAGGGCCGGGGACGGGGCCGGGGCCGGGGCTGCAGGGCCGGGGCCGGTGATTACTAATAGCCCTAAAAATGCGATGTGGTTTCCAAGGAAGGGAATTCTAGACAAAGACAATGGATGAGCTGACAGGGAACCAAAACTAGGCCCTATGTTGAATAGACATATCACATTTCAATAATGGATGAATGGATGCTACTTGCTGGCTTGCTGATTTAATATTTGCCAGCGTTGGTCCGCTATTTGCTATCGTACGATAGTGTGAAGTGAAAAACGACAATTTTGATTGGATTGATGAATCAGAAGCTACAAACAGGTTATAAAAACATGTTATTATGATTAAGGTGGTGTTTCAATTACTTGTGGAACGAAATGGATGCTGGCTGCTCATTTGCGTAATGTTAAATGTTATTGTTAATTGACCTGTTGCTAGATTCATTGCTGTAAATCGATGCTCCGCAATACCTGTATCAAAAACAGGTATTATAAAACATTTAATGAATGCTCGCTCTTACTATCTTCAGCTTTTGAGCAATTGCCTGCACAAAAACGACCAAAAATCTACCACTGCATGTTGTCTTCAAAAGGGTGTACACTTGTGCACACTTGGTTGAAAGAGAGGTCAGAGGCTGCCAGATAGACTCACTACATAAGTCCCACTACTTCGCTCAATGTTGTTGTTGTTCTTTTTCTACAATCACTCTGTTGGAGTGACAAATCAAAATAAGGGGAGCGTAAACTAGAGACTTCTGTCGTGAGTCTAGCTGCCAGATAACCTATGACTATCGGTCTTACGGGAGCTTGTAATAGCCAAATACATAACATTTTTAAAAAACCTCTAAATCAAATCTACCCATACACTCTTTTTTTTATAAGCAGCTAAGATTTTTTTCGGTACTCAAAGTTTCTTGGTTTTTGGACAATTTTGGTACTGAAAGTTTCTTAGCAGTTTCTTAGGGATCAAATTTTTTTAGTGCCAAAACAGGTAATTGACACTTTAATTTGACAAATATAGAAGAAACAATACAATTCACGTTTATATGAGCTGTTCTTTTTGTAAAAATAGACACTTGTGGTGTAACAGAAGTTCGTTT
>JACTAT010000037.1:12738884-12784114 GCA_014526335.1 Chrysaora quinquecirrha
TTCGTCGCATTTAGAGCTGCCTCAGACGTTAAATTGGGTTCAAACATTTGAGAAATTGGTAGAAATGGGTAAAAAATTTCGTTGTTTTTTCTATACATGGGTACTACGAGGAACAGAATTTATCGGTAGACATGGGTGGGTTTGGAAAAACTGGGCGACACCTCTAGTCAATTGAACAATGAAGTACCCCCCCCCCCCGGGATAGGGTATGCATCCAACAGGATTGATCGACGGTCAGCATTTATGATCATTCCTATCTAGGTGATACTGGGTACCCAGGGTAGATTATGCCAGTGTTTTTTAAAAAAAATTCAGTGCAAATTATCCTTACGGGCCAACTGAGGTGGGCCAACCCATCTTTATCGCAAGAAGAGTGTTTTTTCTATCTCCAAAATATGAAATGAAGTCAAATAAATGACAACAAAAATAAAAGATATTAATCTCCATACGTTTTTTGGTTAAATCAGGAATTTTTAGCAGCCAATGCCCTATGCTTTTCGAGTTGTATTCTAGAATGGGTTGAACAGCGTTTTTTTAAACTACATTCTTAAAAAATAAGAATAAGAGGTTTGTAAAAAAAGAATAAAAGTGGACTTTGGGGACTGAAGATACGTTACTATATTATTGTTGGCTTACAGAATTCAGAACCAAGGCCGTCCCGACAAGTTTTCGAGGGGGGTGTGATCTAAACTTTTTCCCAAGTCCCTAACTTTTGCTCGCATTGAATTGAATTGATGTTGTCGTTGTTCGCTTCAGTGGTTTGTGCGTCGAGCAATTCAATTCAATAGCGATAACTACGACTCAGGTAATAAGTCTAGGTGTGACCGTCTCGATTTGGCGACTTGAGTCAAACTAAGAACACCTTTCTGATTCATCAAATGGGCGTAGGAGGGTCTCCAATTTTGATGGCACGAGTAACAGTGCTTCTGTGATATTATTTCCCATTGTTTTTCCTTAGCTTTTAGTCTGCATAAATGATGAATGAATGCGAAAGAGTGATTTCGTCGACAGAAACAATCGATTTGCCGACTGGTCCTCTTTCCTGGGGGTGTCGCATCCCCAACACCCCCAATTTAGGGACGCCCTAGTCAGAACAGCGTTGCTGGTATTGCAATTGTTAGCAACTGGTTAGCAATTGTATAAGCCCGAGCATGTGGATATTGTAGCACCAGTATAATATCTTCATGAGTTATAAGTTTAGCCATTCAAAATTTTAGAATAAAGAGTACCACTTACTCCTACAATTCCTTACAAAATATAGTGAGACCAGTTGAAAGCTTCTTAAGATATTGATAGAGCTTCCATGCAGGTACAGATGACTCAAGCGATAATCTAGCAAGGATCTTAATCAAACAAATCAATAATACCGACCTCCTCAAATTAGGCCATGGTTCTCGTAATTGAATTCATTGAATTTCCTTAAACTAAGAAGGCAAATTCTGATAAACTTACGTCACTGTAATCAAAAATAGAAAAACAGCCCCTCGCTTATTCCACCCCCCCCCCGCTCATTCCACGTCACCAAATTTTCCAACCACTCCGCGTATTAAGACCCCCTGTTTATTCGGGTCCTTAGAGTAGGCACAGAGACGGAGATTTGCTTAGGCCTTTCAACCTCTCGGTACTAATAAGGAAACAACGTCTTTTTGGCCAGGCTATATGAAATTCCATCTTCCGTATGACATATTCAAGAAGTCCGAGTCCAGCAAGAGTGAAAGTCATTCCGTCAACTCTAATCATACAAATTCCAGCTATCCCGGAAAAACTCTTCCCGAACTAAGGTGTGTAAGTACGGTCATTGCTGGTAACTACTATTGATCCAAAACCGGAAAATTGTAGCACCTGCGACTAACTTATAATCGAACTAAAACCCTCGTTAAAATAAAATACTTTACTGAATACGGAAATTAAACATTCACACACTCACGGTCCCGTTCCAGTGCCCAAGGGATGCCGTTGCAAAAAATGATTCTCATGTTATTTGTCAGTAATTCTACACACCGTTGTCGTTAAAGAGGGGGGGGGGCTTTGGGGGTATCAAAACCCGAAAACCCGGAAGAAAATTGGGACAAACCCGAAACCCAGATGACCTTAGTTTCAACAACTGTATTAAGAATAATACACATTGATATCCTTTGTGAGGTTAAAAGCCCGAAAACCAGTACATTTTTACTACACTTTTTTTCAATAAGCAACTTGACTTTGGTCCAGCCCTCAAGAGTTGCTTTACATATCTAGGAATTCAGCCGTCACAGAATGACTGGTACCCCCTAAAACCTATTTGGCTCTTTTCTGGCTTCTCAATACAATTGACAAGTTTGCAAGTGCAAGGATGTACTGTATAAAGAAAGCTATTTCACCAGAAAGTTTAACAAAATCTCAGCCCTGGTTGCTTATTGAACAGTTGCTTTTTAAGAAAAAAGAGTGTACAATACCCGAAACCCGAGCAAGAAAAATGGCAAAATCCGTTGCCCATTAAATACGCTTGACCTGAAAACCCGCACATATTTTTTGGAAAAACCCGAAAACATGAGGGCGAAATCAGCCTAACCCGCAACCCGAGAAATCCCAAAGCCCCCTCATTAAACGTATCGAAAAGCCTAATTCTAGGTTGATTCCCCCATGAAGTTAGATAAGAGAGAGACTTCATAAAGTTACATTTTTAATTGTATACTTAAAAAAATTTTTCAACCTTTAAGAAACTAATAGATCTATAACTTTTACAGCACCAAAAATTAAGAAAATGATAGATGTTAGAACTAGGTCAAATAAGGTCTCGGGATAGGTTTCTTATAAAATAAAAATGCCTACCTCTAAATTAGAAACGAGAGCCAACTTTCCTTTTGATTCCTTCCGTGTGTCGTACTTTTTAGCAGATCAAAGCCCCTGAATCTTACGACCTGAAGAAAACAAAAAGCAATCTTCAGTGTCATAAAACTTGGGGGCCATTGAGACTCAAGCAAACCACTTAGCACTAAAATAGTGATGGCGTGGTCGTTTGGAGCAGGAGCTCGCAGGCCAGTTGTGCCAGGGCAGAGGCTGCCTAGGCCTTTTCAATTCTGAACGATGCGAAGTTGAACCATAATTGGATAATGAGAATTGAGAAGTTGTTTGTATTCTGGTAAACAGAATCTTCTGAAATCTGAGTTTACGAAGGTATGTCATCTTTTTTATACCTTTTCTGTGTTGATGGATTGCATCATTTTCTGTCACGACTTTGACCAATCAGAAAACACGGCCCATTGAAGATCTTTCTAGATTTATTCAATTAGAACCAATCAGAGGAGACGCGGAAATAAGATTATCAACAAGGAAAGAAAGTTCTAGAAGGACGTGTTCAGGTTTTTTATTTTGACCAATGAGAAATAACCGTGTTTGAAAGAACATTCGAGACTGAATGAATTTTAGCCAAGCAGAAAAGAGGCGGAAATACGATTACCAACGCGGAAAGAGCCTTCTAGAATCACCTTATTTAGTCTTACGCACCCTGGCTGTGGGTATATTTAGTGATTAATGATGATGATTATGATGATGATGATGATGAAAATGATGATGATAATGATGATTGTGATGATTATCATGATGATGGCGATGATGATGATGATTATTATTATTATTATTATAATAATGATGATTATGATGATGATGATGATTTTTTTCTTTCTTTCTGTACAGTTGGTAGCACTATAGCTTTAATTTAACAAAATTTTAGCTAATTCATACCAACTAACTAACAGAAACTTCTAAATTAACAATCTAAGTCTTGAATGATGATGATGATGATGATGATGATGATGATAATGATGATGATAATTATAATGATGATGATGATGATGATGATGATGACGAGTCTTGAAAAAAACATTCTGGGTTGAGTTTAGTTGGTCCAAATCGTAACACGATACGATGCATCACTGCTGCGCACCACTGTGTGTGAAAGTGAAAAGTTCTGGTTGGAATCAGTCAGTGGATGCACAGCTGAGGATTGCACCATTCTGATTTGAACACATTTACATCAAAGAACTTTCTAGATGTTTTGAATCAGAACCAATCCAAATGAAGCTGAAAGTATTCAGAAGAAAGTTCTGGAAAGAGTTATGATATTTAGCCTTGTGATTATGACGAATGATTTCAGAACAAATGCCTAATAGAAGATTGCATATTTTAGCAGCTAAATTTAAGGTTCAAAACATAACATAACAAACGCGTATCTGATCACATTGCCGCCCCTTCTCTGATTGGTTGAAATTTTTTCAACCTAGAATGTTCTTTCACACACAGAAATTTCTTATGGTCAAAATCTAAAGGGCAAACAAGTTCTTTCTGGAACTTTCTTTCCTTGTTGGTAATTTCTGTCTTTCACTTCTCTGATTGGTTGAAATTTCTTCAACCTAGAATGTTCCGTCATGCACGGTAATTTTTCATTGGTCAAAATTAAAATGCTAAACAAGTTCTTTCTAGAAATTTCTTTCGTTGTTGATAATTTCTGCCTCTTCTCTGATTGGTTGAAATTTCTTCAACCTAGAATGCTCCGTCATGCATGGTATTTTCTCATTGGTCAAAATCTTAAGGCTAAACAAGTTCCTTCTAGAACTTTCTTTCCTTGTTGATGTTGATATTCTCATTTCCACCTCTTCTCTGATTGGCTCTCTTTTAATTAATCTAGAAAGATCTCCAATACGCGATGCTTTTTGATTGGCTAAAGTCAAGACAGAAAATGATGCAATCCATCAACACAGAAGAGGGTATAAAAAAGATGACATACCTTCGTAAACTCAGATTTCAGAAGATTCTGTTTA
Organism: Chrysaora quinquecirrha; assembly: GCA_014526335.1. Taxonomy (NCBI): domain Eukaryota; kingdom Metazoa; phylum Cnidaria; class Scyphozoa; order Semaeostomeae; family Pelagiidae; genus Chrysaora; species Chrysaora quinquecirrha. Next base: position 12,743,684 of record JACTAT010000037.1, read on the forward strand.
CCAGAATACAAAAAACTTCTCAATTCTCATTATCCAAGAATGGTTCAACTTCGCATCGTTCAGAATTGAAAAGGCCTAGGCAGCCTCTGCCCTGGCACAACTGGCCTGCGAGCTCCTGCTCCAAACGACCACGCCATCACTATTTTAGTGCTAAGTGGTTTGCTTGAGTCTCAATGGCCCCCAAGTTTTATGACACTGAAGATTGCTTTGTGTTTTCTTCAGCGTCGTAAGATTCAGGGGCTTGATATGAAAACGACAAGACACGGAAGGACTACAAAAGAAATTTAGAACTAGGCACCTACTTACAAGTATTTTTATACGGGACTTACATTCTTTTTTTACAAGAAACTAAGATTTTATTCAGTACCCAAAGTTTCTCAATTTTTGGATGATTTTGGTACTGAATGTTTCTTAGCAGTTTCTTAGGGATAAAAATTTTTTTAATGCCGAAACAGGTAATTTACACTTTCGTTTGATAGGGCCTAAATGGAAAAAGCAATACAATTAATGTTTAAAAGAGGGTTTTTTTGTAAAAATAAGGTCTTGACGTGTAACAGAAGTTCGTTTCTCGAGGCTATATTTCGAATTTTAAAGATTTTTGAGACCTGCAAGTTTCTTATCATTTTGGGTCGAGTACCGAGAGTTTCTCATAGAAACAATATTGATCTTAGTAGTTATTTTGTTGAGGACAAGATACAACTCTGAGTGAAAAGCCCTACAATCTGTCTTGACCAGGACTTGCACAAGACAACAAAACATAGCAATGCTGTCGCAATGTGCGAAGGATGGCGGTACAACGCTTACCAAAGAGTGTTTGCAAGAATTTGCAACAATGAAACAATGATTTCACAAATGAATCCATGTCCAGCAGTGCAACAGCTGCAACAAAACTGATTATGATCATGATTATCATGATTATCACAATAATCATGACCATGACGATGATGATGATGATGATGACCATGATTATCACAATGATAATGACCATGACGATGATGATGATGATGATAACCATGATTATCACAATGATCATGACCATGACGATGATGATGATGATGATGACCATGATTATCACAATGATAATGACCATGACGATGATGATGATGACGATAACCATGATTATCACAATGATCATGACCATGACGATGATGATGATGTTGATGACCATGATTATCACAATGATCACAATGATCATGATAATGACGATGATGATGATGATGATGAGGACCATGATTATCACAATGATCATGACCATGACGATGATGATGATGAAGATAACCATGATTATCACAATGATCATGACCATGACGATGATGTTGATGTTATGATCATGACCATGACGATGATGATGATGATGATGACCATGATTATCACAATGATCATGACCATGACAATAACGACAACGATAATGATAATAACATGCTGAATCTGACAGTGATGATGTCAATGATTATGATAATGATGATTTTGGTGGTGTTGCTGATCGTAATTTCGTTCACTCGAATCTCGCGAGCACTTTCACCTTCAATTCTGGACAGCAATGGGCCGTTCTCGATTCCCAAATTTGCATATATAGTTATAAGATTTTGTGTCATTTTCAAAAAAGAGAACGGAGAGAGCTTGTGGCGTAATAGAAATTCTGGCATAAACTTGCATCAACTCGATAAACAAAACAAAGAATCTATCTCCCGACCTAATTGCCAATGAGTAATCACCACTAATAGCTATTTTAACAGTTGATTGCCATTCGAAAACATGTTTATGTCGACTTTCACGTGCAGTCCATGTAAATTACGCCCAGCCGTGATTTTCGCTCAATCATAATCAATGTATTTAAAATAGTATTCCATAGTCATAACTATATCAGCCTGAAAAATTTTTATTGAAATTTGAGGGACAGATCTCCAGTAAATAAATACTTATATGATCCATATGTATTCTTTTCGTGGTACTCATTTGCTTTTATGCACCGCACCTACGGACCGCGAAAGCATAAAAGAGTAAACGAAACTATTGAAATTGAAGACCAAAAAATGAAAAACTTTATTGAAGGACATAAACGGATAGAGTTCGAGTATGAAAACATGAAAATGAAAACCAAACGATCATAAAAAATATTGAGAGTACCGTGAAACGGGGATCGAACTCCAGACCTCTAGTTTAAGAAAGCGGTGGTTTAGACCAGTTCGCCACAGTAGAAAATGCTGCTAATTGATGTTTATTGAAAATTAATGGCTTTTTGCTAATGATATCATTAATGCCGACACTTACGGCGACTTCAAAGTTAATCTATTGTTACATTTTGGCAAAAAAAGAGCGTCTTAGGTCTCTCTCTCTATACCTGTATCCGTGACATCGCATCCCCACATAATCAGTGTGACCAGATCTAGCATAATATTATGCTTTTAGCATAATTTCACCCGAAATTTGTTGTTTAGCATTAAATCTAGCATAATCTGAAATCTAGCATAATTTTGGCATAATTTTAACATTTGGCTGTTAATCGTTTTTTCATGTGTGTCTATTCGGTAATTTAGCTGTCTCTCATTATAAATCAGTGTCCCGCAGCAAGGCAATGATGATGACATTGTATTAACGATTCGTGCTTTCTATTATATTTGAAGTTTAATCGATTTTGTTTGTTAGTTTTCTAAATACTCATGTTCAGAAGTAAAATTTCAACAAATTTCCTCGTTTTTGTGTAATTATACGCATGCGCAAGCCTCTTTTTCGGTAACAACAGCCTCCGTTTGAAATCTAGCATAATTTTGGCAAATCTGGCATAATTTTAAAGCAGTTCTGGCATAATTACCAAATTCAAATCTGGTCACACTGCACATAATGTGCTCATCCTTCGCACATAAAAACCATAGGTAGACCTTAGCACCTTAGGCCAATAGGCCACAACTAGGCCGTACCGTATGTATATCAACCGATAAAACACTGGATGAAACGATTTGCTCCGCGGGTTATGGTCCTCCCTTTCCTGCTATGCAATGTTATTCACAAATTCACAGTAAGAACAGAACATCAACAAAAAATCATAAACACTTTACCAATGAGAGGACTAGGAGCAGTGATTCTTCCGCAGAGCGCTGTTGCATCATAAGAAGAAGCGATTTTGGACTTTGACCGGACATTGACAATGACAATAGTGATGGTTGCCACGCCACATAGGTTTGTGGAGGAATCCTCATCGGTGGGGGTTTCCCTTACTTCTCTTACCGTGAATCTGGGGCTTTCCCCAACAAAATTTATCTCAAGTTTCTCAGGTTCTTTTCATTCCCCTTTGTGAGTCATTCCAGGAAAATAGAATATTTTTATCTTCAAAATGTACTCTCTTCTATCGACATCACGGAATCGATGGAATCAAAATTCGAAAAATCAACTTACAAAATCTGACTTCTAAAATTTGTATCGACGTTTAGCAAACGAAGAAAACTGAAAATTACCTACACTTCTGAGTTTAGAACTGTTTTGAAAACTTACCGTGTTTCACATTGTCTTCTTCCCCCGAGATACATTTTTATTTTTCTGCACGAAAGCCCCTGAATCTTACGACGCTGAAGAAAACATAAAGCAATCTTCAGTGTCATAAAACTTGGGGGCCATTGAGACTCGAGCAAACCACTTAGCACAACCACAAGTAGCAGTGACAGCGTGGTCTTTGGGAGCAGGAGCTCGCAGGCCAGTTTTGCCCAGGCAGTAGCTGCCTAGGCCGTTCCAAAGCGAAGCGAAGTGTACGATGAGAATTCGTTGTGGTTTCTAAGTAGAGGGGACAATCTTTTTATACCCTTCTCCTCTGGAGATTGCACCACAGAAAACAAAACATTGCATCATGTCGCGATTAAGCCAATGAGAAATCACTGCGTATGAAGGAACTTTCTAGATTTTCTCAAAATAACCAATCACAATGAAGCCGGGAATAGATTGGCACATGGACGTGTGTTGCTTGAAACGGACTTCTTACCATTGAGATATGCAATTCAAATCGAAGACAAAGAAGAACTTTCTAGAACTTCCTACGGGGTAATCCCACATTCTGGGAGATTCCCACATTAGACTTCCGCGATCAAATTCTTCAAAATGTATCTGGAATTTCTTTTATTGTGTGCAAAGTCGTTTCAAAACAAGATTTCTTTTAGACAGTAATAACTTAAGCTATTTGATTGGGATTTGATCGCGCTAAGTCTATTGTGGGAATCTCCCAGAATGTGGGAATCCCCCGAAATTATCCCATCTGACTGATTTCGAGGGCTCGTCTCCCCTCTTTTTCACAAGCCCTGGCTTGTTCTTCTCATTTATTTCTACCATTTGCTTCCTTTCGCTAAGTATAATTTTCTCGAAAATCCCCCTGCTGAAGTTGTTCTAGAAAAAGTTTTCATCAAGAACTTCTGGAAAGTTCTTTTTCGCGTGCTTGAGTAGGAAGTTCATCCACGTGGCAATCGGCTCCATTCTGATTGGTCGTTTTGAAGAAAATCTAGAAAGTTCCTTCATACGCAGTGATTTCTCATTGGTTAAATGGCGACATGATGCAATCCTTTGTTTTCTGTGGTGCAATCTCCAGATGGGGAAGAGTATAAGATGGCCCACTCTTCTTTAGAATCACAACGAATTCTCATCGTACACTTCGCTTCGCTTTGGAACGGCCTAGGCAGCTACTGCCTGGGCAAAACTGGCCTGTGAGCTCCTGCTCCCAAAGACCACGCTGTCACTGCTACTTGTGGTTGTGCTAAGTGGTTTGCTTGAGTCTCAATGGCCCCCAAGTTTTATGACACTGAAGATTGCTTTATGTTTTCTTCAGCGTCGTAAGATTCAGGGGCTTGTCATCTAGTAAAATATACGACACAAAACACATCAGAGGGAAACGTTTTTCAGGTTCAGGTTTTTAATTTTACACTACACAATTATTTGAAGGAATATCTTAATTTTCATTTAGGCTCAGGAGTGGGGGGAGCAGTTCTGAAATTTTTGCCAGGTTAGGGGGGTAACTTCAATAGATCAGTGACGGGGGTGTGCCATTTTCGTAATAAAAAGTTGACCCCAAAATTTATGAAAATTCCAAAAAGTATACCCCAAAGTTCACAAAGAAATATGAATATTATACATAGAAATACTCAAAAGTCATTTTTTTTAGAATTTTTCAGCTGAAATTTATTTGACAGTTGTTTTGACTTTATCAAAATTGATCATCTTAGCAAAAATGATAGCCCCAAGTTTGTAGTTTTAGCAAATTTGATACCCAAAAATTTATTTTCCATCCCTCAAAAGGTACCTCAAAAAATGGCACAGCCCGTACCCATACATATGGGAGTTACCCCCCCCCCCCCAGGGCCCGGTTATAGGTCGGTTTAACGAAAATATGGCGAAGGTACGGGATGTTTGCTCTTTGTGCAGCAGTGCATGAAAGAAATACTCTTGGGAAAGTTCGGGCTATGTATGAAAATCTTGCTACGCCCTGATGGGTCCACACTTGGGCTTCTAAGAGGCACATGTAACCCACCCCTCTATAGAAGAAATCCCCCGGTTGAGCCATGGTCTTCTTAAAAATTTGCGATTCTGAGACCAAAATTTTCTCAAATTGTTCTTAAGTTACAGTTTCCATTCACTGATATTAAGACCCTTTACTATAGACACTATAAACAAGCTGAATATGACAGTGTGTATGTAATACACGCTTTTTATATCATAAGAAAGATTTTTTGGGCCAGTATTGAAACTTTCATAGATATTTCATGTTTTCAGTACCAAAACTTTCTTGTGACTTTCTTAGCAAACATTTTGGAAGGTAGTAATTCTGCAAATGCACAGTTTAACGCACTGTATACATTGCACAAATACAACGTTTTCCATAGAAATAATCATAAGACTTGTTTAATAGCAAGACGAACGACTGAACAGAAGAGCGAAAATAACATGAAATATGAAACAGAACTTTCTTAGATAAGTTTAAAGAATCCAGTATTGAACAATGATATCCATGCTCAAAAATGAACTTTCCGATCATTGTTGGACAAAAAAACATTGCAACGAAGTCCGAATCCAATTTTGGCGCCTTTACTTAAATCCTACGAACTGAGCGCCAAAAAATCCGAGCCGAAATTTTGAAGAAACTGTGACGTCACTTGAAATTTCTATTGTTTGAACAGCCGATCAAATTACGAATAGACAAGGCCGATACCAGGGTCGAATATGGACAGCGGAGTTTCACGTAGAGGCCTGTTCACCCTGGGGACGAGGTTGGGTGTGTCCATTCTGTCATGCGCAGATAAAGATGTTAGTCAGCTTGAATTAATGTATCATAATTCATAATAATGCGAAGAGACAATAATCCTGCCAGAAAAGTCATTGCCATTTTACCCAATGCAAATAATTTCTCATTTTCAATAAATTTCTCTATTATTCTGAATTTCTCTTTGATGAGTATTCATGACAGCTTTCAGGTACGCCGGTAAAGAGCACCCGGTACACAGTACAACAGGCTAAAATTTGACCTGGTACGGTACAAACGCAGTCTGGTAAATGGTACACTTGAAAAATCGAAGCCATGACATGCGCATGCATGAAAACTGGTACATCGGTACATTTTCACGAATACTAACCGATAAGCTTGCAAAAAAGCCGGTTCGTTGGTCCATTGATCATAGCTGTCACCCCACTATCGATATTGCAGATCCCGAAAAGGATTGACCTTGAAATATCTTCTGCTTTGACATTACTTACAATTCTCGACGTTATTTCTCTATTTCGATTTAAAGTTAAAGGATTTCCAATAAAACAATAGGATCTCAAACAAAGGTGTACGAAATTCAAAGTAGTGGATTGCCCCTCGGCCTCAACTATACTAATTTCTACTAATTTCTCATTTAGTACGTTTTCTTATTTAATTCACTATGTTTAGTTCATCAATGTCTTCTGTGCGTACCAAGTGGCATTACTTTATAGAAGAGTTAGTTTCCCTGAAATCATTATAGAAATTCTAAGAAAATCTTACCTATTCATTTTAAATCTCTTCAATATTCAATCAACATCAGGGTCAGGTTGTAATTCTAATTCTCCACGTGGAGATGGAGTTCTTTCTTCAGGTTGATCATCTTTTTCTTTCATTTCTTCTGTTTTAATTTCTTCTTCATCTTCATCTTCATTTGCTATTTGAAGTTCTTCATCTTCATGCTCATCATCTTCACCAACATCGGCACCAAGTTGTTTTAAGCGACTCTGAAAAACCACACATTAAATGTAAAAGCTATTAAAGAATGCTAAAGAATGCTGAGTTAATTTTAAGTAACAATGAGTGATGTCTCAAACAAAAAAAGTCGCTCCTTTACTAATGACAGGGCCTGATTGAAACGTCCAATTTCCCTAAGACAGGATGCTTGCTGATGGGTTAAGATTGCGTAATTAGAGCTTCCGAAAGACCGCGCATTACCGAATTGCTCTCTGTACCGACTGCAGGCTCACAGAACTCTATGGATAGGCAATTCCTATCTTCGGACAGACCATCAAAAACAATTGAATGCAATTGTTGCTTGGCTGGGACTATTTTCAGATTGCGGTAATATGGGAGATAATAGACTCGGCACGACGAAATCTCGCATGTTTTAGCCGGGACCTCGGTAGCTGAGCTTGCCGGAATCATTTTGAATTCTCTTTTAAGAAAACATAAAGAAATTATATTGTTTAGACAGAATGGCTAGGGTGATTCGTTCAATAAAGGCCTGTTTAAATGAGACGAACTTTCCCGTTTACGACGTTTAAACGTTTACGAGTATGCTGTTATGTGTATTTTATAGAAATCCTGTTCAACGAGAACCGGGATCTAGCCTCAAACAGGCTGTATGTTTCCATATACAGTAGATGCAAGAAATGGGATCAGCAGAGAAGTGATCTGGGTTATAACGCAAGGGTAAAACAGTCGAGTTTCCATGTTTAAGTACCACTGACCGGGTTAGCTCGGCGTTGGCTCATTTCTGAATCAATAATGTAACACCAAGCTGGCTGGAAGCTGGCCAGCCAACCTAATATAGATAGCTGGAAGCTGGCCTAGCTAGCTGGCTGGAAGCTTGCCAGCCAACCTAATATATATAGCTGGAATCTGGCCTAGCTAGCTGGCTGGAAGCTTGCCAGCTAACCTAATATAGATAGCTGGAAGCTGGCCTAGCTAGCTGGCTGGAAGCTTGCCATCCACACGTCTGGAGACACTTGTGGCAGGTTCACATCAGCTGGATAGCTGCCAGAACCCCAGACCTGCATTTGGTTGAGGATGAAGAAAAACTCGTGGTCCAACTAAAACTGCCAGCTTAAATCTATTCCTCATTTTAAGTTCTCTGAAATAACGTCCGAAATTGAAAAATTTGTGCCAACATGTTGGGGAGAAATAGCAAACCGTACCAACACAACACATCAATTTTGGTAAAAGCGATGAAAATGTTGGTCAACATTTTTTAACTTGTCTTAAAATGTTGGCCAACTTTTTTCGTTAACAATATGTTGTTTGCTTGGATAAACATATATAGCAAACTGTGCCAACATGTTGGTCAAAAATTGTTTGCGGCGATGTTGACCAACATGTGGCAAATGTTGCCCAACATGTGGCACGGTTTGCACCCGTAGTAAGTAAAAAATTGCTTGCTTGATTGATATCAACCATCCAATTTTTGCTTTCAGCAGTACCAACTTATTTGCGTCACAGGATCAATAAAGTTGTTGATAAAAGGATGCAAATTTATACCTTTAAGGCAGCTATTTTCGCATCTTGATCTTCCAGCAGAACAAGAAGATCTTCATAATCAGATTTTAGTTGGTCATATTCCTCAGCTTTTTTCGACAATTCTGTAGAATCATTCACTTCTGTGTTACCAGTGGATTGCTAGAAAAACGAATGCAGTACCATTGTAAAATCATAATCATCATCATAATCATACTATCTTTATAATCATGACAGCATTATTATAACAACCACTACCTACACAGCCTCCACCCATACGCTATCGCCGCCAGTAGCCACATCACCACCTCCAGGAGCAGTCTCCCTCGTATCACACTCATTAACACTACATCCTATAGAACAATTAACATCATCAGCACCAGTATCCCAACAACAAACAACATCACTATCACCATCACCATTAATACTTACACTACCTCTAACGCCGACCGCACAAGCATCGTCATAAGCATCACCCAACCTCATCCACAGAGTGAATAGGCCTCTACGTGAAAGTCCGTTGTCCATATTCGACCCTGGTATCGGCCTTGTCTATTCGCAATTTGATTGGCTGTTCAAAAAAATAGAAATTTTAAGTGACGTCGCAGTTTCTTCAAAATTTTACATCAAAGTAGGCCGAAAACTATGCGAAAAACATCTATAAAAACCAACAAATGATGCTACATGAGATATTGTATCTTGTCTTACAGTTATCAATGAAATTCTTTGCATTTCCTTCTAAGAACGTCTGCTTTCGGAATCTACATCTTGTTTTTATGACTAGGCCAATATTGCCAGTATTTTGGCAGGTACAAGGGCCAAAATCAATTTGACGGTTGAGATTCGAGGAAATTCGATTTGGGGCCTGGGGACGAGGTTGAAGCACCACCACCACCAGCAATAGTATCAGTGCCGCGATCAAACTAAAGCACCATTAAAACCTCTGCGAGCAACTGAAACACGTCCATACCATCATGTAAACATATTTAAACATCATATAAGCATATCATCATTAGTCCAACAATACAACCAGCACCTCGACGACCATCATCCACCAATACCACCACCAATATCACCAAGGCCACAATATCACAATCATCATCACTACCAACATTAGCTACCACCACGATCAGCAGCATCAAGCATACCACAAGTATCTGCAATGCTATCATTACCTCAATCACGATCACCAGTATATACATGCTAGTACCATTACCGCCATCATGATCATCTTCAAAATATTACTTTATACATCGATAGCTTAACCCATTGCAAACAATTACATAGTGCAGTATAATCCGGTTATAACATACACGCTTATAACGTACTCTCGGATATTGCGTACCAATGAAATTGTCCCTTGAGCCAAAGACCAAAAGATAGTACCCTGTCTATAACGTACGTTGCTTATGACATACCGAATTCTACAGTCCCTTCAAGTACGCATAACAGGATTATACTGTACCTAATATGATGCTTTCTAAGTGCATTTTCTGAATAACTTACAACGACATCAAAGGCTTTGCAAATCACTATTGTATGTAAGATAAAATTTATCCCAATCAAATAAAAAATTACAAGTTTATTCACCTGCTGAGATAACTGTTCCTTCAATTGATCATTTTCAGCTTGTAACGACATAATAGTACTTCGCATTTGATCTGAATCAATCATTGCTTGATTGCTAAGTTGTAGTACAGTTTGCGCATTCGCCGATGCTTCTAATGCCATGAATTCTTCAACAGTCGAATCAGCCCTCGTCCTCTCTAATGATACTCGCAGAGTATCCAACTCGCTTTCCTGTGAAAGAACGTGGATCACTGTATTATATGCAGTAAACGAAATTGCGGATTACGAACCATTAGACTGACTTTTAGCCAATTAGCCACCTCGTATACACTCTTTTTTTATAAGAAACCCGTTTATAAGAAACTCAGTACTGAGATCAATATTGGTTAAGAAACTTTCAGTACTAGACCCAAAATGATAAGAAACTCGCAGGTCTCAATAGTCTTTAGAGTTGAATATAGCATCGAAAAACGAACTTCTGTTACACTACAAGTGTCTATTTTTACAAAAAGAACAGCTCATGTAAACGTGAATTGTATTGTTTCTTCTATTTGTCAAATTAAAGTGTTAGACCAGGCTGAGCAGACGCGGGGAGCAACCCAACGGGGAACTTTGTCTGCATAAACTTTTCTAATGCAAAATTTTATGCTGATTCCGAAAATCTTTGGTAAACGGGCGTCACCGGATGCGAACGGAAGTTATGGGCGTGGTTATGGGCGTAAGTTGACAAAAATCTTTTTTTCACAAACACAGGCAAAATTTTGAAATTTCATGCTGAATTTGAGAGAAATTGGCAAAAGTGTGTCAGCGGGCGAAAACGGACGTTATGGGAGTGGTCATGGGCGTGGTCATGGGCGTGGTCATGGGCGTTGGCAACTGAATTTTTTCTCGCAAAACCAAAGTTTCCGATTGCAAGACTTATCTGCTTCAATTAAACATTAGCTAAAATCTATCCCAGGTATACAACAACAACAAGTTCATTGTTCAACTGATCAGAGTCATAATCTGAGTCACTTTCCCCATCCAAATCATCATCTGAAACGCTTTCCTCTTCAGCATCTATCAGAATCTCTGTTACATCGGGAGGAAATGCCTCATTCATCCAAATTGCTTTCCCCTCCTCTGACCATCCATTCGCAGTGATAACATCGAATTAAATATTGGACTGAAAACTTGACTTCCATATTTTTGCAATGTAATTGCATCTCTGGTTTCTCAGATTCAAGGTTTCACGGCAAGGTGGCAGCAAGGAAAAATCTTGAATCCTGCCCTTTTTCTCATATATGTTCTTGAACATTTCATAACGCACTTCATTGATATCACGTTTTTCCTTCATGAACAAAGAACAAACATACTCTTCGAGCAACGCCTGAAGCGCACCATCAATTCTCCACTGATTTCCTAGTTGCGCGAACATTTCAGTAAACCTCTTGCTCTTCTCAATCTTTTTCCAACAGATACGCTTTGACTTTCGAAATATAGAAGAAATGTAGTCATTGCCAGAAAATGCGTGAAATCCAATTAATGCTGACTTTAGATTATCTGGCATATCAATCACACTTAATCGCAAGACTTTCCTTGACTTCCCGGTGCCGTAATCAAGATAGATTCTGTGAGCGTCTTCTGGAAATAACGCAAGAAACAGGATATTGATATCCACATCACCGGATGGAGATCTTACAAACACTGCTTTGCCTGGGTATGCTGTAAAAGCGTGTTTAGCATGCAAGAGAAGCTTGGTATCTGCCTTTTCTTGATTACTGCTTAGCTCATGCATAACATCAGTGGAGTTTTCCGTTAAGCAAATGCAAAGGTTTTCAACAGAAAACATGATCTCCTTACATTTCAACTTGGAAAGAAACGTATTTTTCTGCTTAACCATTTCGTTCGTCTTTGATGATTTCGATCATTCGAGCCTTGTTCTCTCCGTTCTTGAGAAATTCTGAAAAGTTACCTGGTATCTTTGACATTGCTGAACTTATCAGCACTTTGGCGGAATGTCCACGTTTAATTCGTTCCGAATTCTTTAGTGAATCCTTCCTGTAGGTATCTGCCACTATGTCTACTCTTTCATATCCTGTTGGTAAGGTATCGACAATTCGCTTTGTAAGCTCCATGTATGTGTCATTCACTCCTGGAAGTGACCGAATCAATGCCATCAAGTCAACTAAGTAAGCCGCAGTCGCTTCTTTTGGAATTACGTTTGATTCATCCATTGTTTCTTGTTCAGAGTACGATAAAACAATTTCCATGAGCTGACTTTTTTTGGTAACACGCCGACTTCCATCAGGATTAGCAAATGCCAGAGGAACAGAACTAAGGAGATATTCCAATGCTGCTTGAAAATCTATAGCTCTGCCTGTCTTTGCTGAGTGTGCAAGCAATTTCGCTATTTGTATTGACCTTCACCCTTACTTCTCATAACTTCAGTTTGTATCCGGACAAAGCGTTTCAGATGATGATTTGGATGGGGAAAGTGACTCAGATTATGACTCTGATTAGTTGAACAATGAACTTGTTGTTGTTGTATACCTGGGATAGATTTTAGCTAATGTTTAATTTCTACTGATATATGCATTCGTGAAACTAAGTATGAAGCAGAGAAGTCTTGCAATCGGAAACTTTGGTTTTGCGAGAAAAAATTCAGTTGCCAACGCCCATGACCACGCCCATGACCACGCCCATGACCACTCCCATAACGTCCGTTTTCGCCCGCTGACACACTTTTGCCAATTTCTCTCAAATTCAGCATGAAATTTCGAAAATTTGCCTGTGTTTGTGAAAAAAAGATTTTTGTCAACTTACGCCCATAACCACGCCCATAACTTCCGTTCGCATCCGGTGACGCCCGTTTACCAAAGATTTTCGGAATCAGCATAAAATTTTGCATTAGAAAAGTTTATGCAGACAAAGTTCCCCGTTGGGTTGCTCCCCGCGTCTGCTCAGCCTGGTCTATGTCAATTACCTGTTTTGGCACTAAAAAAATTTGATCCCTAAGAAACTGCTAAGAAACTTTCCGTACCAAAATTGTCCAAAAACTAAGAAACTTTGAGTACTGACAAAAATCTTACTTTCTTATAAAAAAAGAGTGTAGTAAAAACTCGTATATAAGAACCTAAGTTTTTGAACACAGCCTGTTTAGGTTTTCATGAAATGAGGTTTATACCATAATCAGGGTAGAGGTTCTTAAAAGAGGTTCTAATGCACGTGCTAGGAAAAATAAATCATGTTTCAAGGTTTAGTAGGTTAAGCATGCCCCTGCTTCTCAATGTTCTGTACGCAATTTTTTTGCTTCAATTAAAGAGGTTATTCTACAAAAAATTATATTTAAACCTCAGTGAATGATCCGTGTCCCTCTACATAAAGTACTTCTTTGGATATCAGGCTAAAATGGTTCTTATTTATTGGGTAGAAAATGCATTATTTTGGGCTGTAGGTTCTTAATAAGGTTCTTATGAAGGTTCTTATGTAAAATTTGGTACCCATGTTTTTGAAGGAATAAGAATTATGCTGACATCGCTCATGCAGTGGTGTAGCAAGACACCCATAACATAGGAGACGCAACATTGCATGGTCGTTGCGCGAGGGAAATAAGGGTATAGTTTAAAAAACAGATAACCAACTCGTACCCCGCGACACTGGCATCAGATCTAACCCATATTGAAAACCTATCTCGGCAATGATATGGTGGGGGGGCGACTGCTCCCTCCTGCCCACCATTGGCTACGCCACTCGAACATGTAACCCAAACATCGGCCCTCACTCATGTTAGAAGAAATGTTGTGCAGCGTTTGACCACCTTCTTGGGTGAGCCAACATCATGTTTGGCTGAAGATTTATCAGGATCAAAAATTCACGCAACATTTCAGAATGCTGTAGTCGTTTGCATGATATCAAATTGATAAGTTGACAGAAAAATTAGCCTTACCAATTCTGCTATTCTTTGATCTTTATTCGATAACTCTTGTTTTAGAGGATTAAGCTGTGCTTGCAGTAGCGAGGCTTGTGTTTCACTTTCTCCTGTTTCTTCACTTACTCCTTAGGACAAAATAAATGTATGAGAAGTTACGAAGAAAGTAACTCGGTGATTTCATTGAGCTTTATAGCTCAGTGGAAACGTCATTGGCTCTCTGGTCATGCAGTCATGGTTCGAATCCCATCTATTATGGTATGCCACTTGTGAAAAAATCGTGTTCGCTATTAATAATAAACATAAATATATATGATCTATGACCATATATATGAAGAAGGCTCAACATATATGAAACACAAAAAAGCCGAACTGGAGTAGATCCTTGGGCTGTACGAATCTGAAGTATATTGGGTAATTTCATTTAGCTCTATCACTCAGTGGAAAAGTTTTTGGCTTTCTGGTCATGCAGTTAAGGTTAGAAACTCATCCTTTGTGGTATGCCACTTGTGGAAAAAATCTAACCTAGTGTTCGCCATTCATGACAAACATAAAATATGGTGCTGAAAAAGGCTCAACATTGCCGAAACAACGAAAAGTCGAACTGGAGGAGAGCCTTGGGCTGTATATCACTCGGAGAGTTACTCGGTGATTTCATTGAGCACTATAGCTTAGAGCAAACGTTGTTGGCTCTATGCTCATGCAGTTTAGGTTCGAATTCAATCTTTTGTGGTATGCCATTTATGGAAAAATCTGCCCTAGTGTTCGCCATTTATGGCAAATAGAAAAAACGAAGAGTGTACACAAGTAATAATGTAAATAAACAGACCTACCTTTACTTAGTTCAATTTGTGCTCGAAGCTGAGTTAACTCTACCGCTTGTTGCTGAAGTTGTCGCTCTGCCTACGATAACAAAGACATCTAGTTTGTAAGGGTTGAAACTAAGGCACATCTAGATTTCTAGTACTTTAAGGCAATGCTAAAACATATCTGCTACATGGTTTCCATATAGCTTAGTGCTGTGAAGTTTTTAGTTTTAATGGAAACACTTCCTTACGGTAGCTCTGCCGTGGCTGAACAGTTGCTCTTCCGGGGTAGCGCCGACATAAAAGATTGAGTTGGGCTCAACCTTTCCGGCCCTTATGACGCTTCTGCCACTAGAAGATTTTAATGGGAGCATGCATTCTAGCCGTCTGCGACTTGTCTGTCGCACCTGCCTTTGTACTCATTAAGTATATGACTGTAACCAGCCAGTCAAATGAATTTTCTCTTAAAGATCTTCGATTATCCGCCTCTCTTCAATTAGCGGCCCTCTCTAATGAGCATGAGACCGAAAATTAAATGAACGCCCCCGGCGCTTATTAGAGAATACGGTATTTGTGAGCCAAAAAAATAAACATCATACCTGATTATATTTTTCTTGAACTTCTTCCGATTTACTTTTCAATGCACGCATTTCTTTGTCCTGAGAAATAAAATATAAAAATACAAATGTAATGCATAATGCATTTATTGTGCCCCGTTCACACCATACCGGATAGCTATAGGAGTGGCGCACCTTGCATTAACCCATATCGGTTAGGGCAGCTGTTTACATTATACAGGATAACTATCGTTGCGTCCTGATTTTCACAACGGATAGACCCATTTATACTATAGCGGACAGTCGAGACAATAGAAAATTTCAATAATTAATTATCAATCAAAAAAGAATGTCAATTTTATTCGGAGCGGAGTAGTTTTCATAACACCTACAAAACGGAGTGAGCTAGGAGCGTTTCGTATCGGATAGCTCTGGGATAGTGTAAACACCTACCCCTATCCGATATGAATATCAAGGGGCTCCAAAAGCAATCCGCTATGGTGTAAACGGGGCGTTAAATTCTTCTGTTCTTATCCAGGGACGCCGGAGAGGGGGCGCGGGGGGCAAGCGCCCCTCCTGCATTTTCTTAAGGGGAGCAACGGGGCAGAAGTGCCCTTTCAATGCAAAACAATAATTGACTTTGACAACGTTAAATAAGATGTCTCGCCATTATTATGCCAGTCGAAATGCGTACATGTGGAGACATGGCCAAAAACTGTCGTTCCTGGTCGCCCCTCTTGCCCTACCATCGCTCCGGCGTCCCTGCTTATCACACTCCTGTCCATGAAGGTACCAGATATACGGATACATTTCATATCGGATTACTTTTCATGTCAGATAGTCATTCTGTTCACACAGCTCCGATTGGATCTGATATGCTTCGTACCGATTCTTGCGGAGTGAAATAATTCCGCCCTGAACACTGCCAGCAAATCTCAAATGTTTGATCAACAATGTTTGAAAGTTTGGCGAGGGCCTTACACTTATTTTAGTCTTGAAAAAGTAAGAGCATGACCAAAGGATCAAACATTATTGGTCAAACAATTACAAAAGCAAAATGTTTGACCGTTTGGCCACATCACAAACATTGTTCGTCAGACATGTTTTGCTTGATACAAGCATTCAATGGTTTTGAAATTTCAAAAAAACATCGCACGGATTTCTGCAAAGTCAAACAATATTTTGCGACGTGGCCAAATGTTCAAACATTACTTGATACTCGAATTGCAAATGTTTGACAAATTATGTGTGATCATTTGGCCAGAGCCTAAGTAACAATTTTCTGCATGAAATTAACATCGTATCAAGTAGAACTCAGACATCAAACGGGTATTGCTGTCACCTGGTCTCTGATAAGTTCTTTGTATGAAGCAACAATAGAATCATGTTCTTCTGATAATTTCGCTTTTCTCTGCTCTTCCATTGCACTTCCATCTTCGTCTTGATCTGCCTGAAGTGCTTTGCTTATACTCGCTAAAAGAAGATTTTTCTCAGTGCAACGATATGTTGTAAAAAAGCTTTCAACGGGCACTGCTTTGAAAAGGCTCAAGAAACAAGGCAACATGCTTCGATGACACACACTGGAAAATGATACTCGAAGGGAGAGAAAGACTCCTGTTTACACGAGATCAAATCCAAATGTGATCAGATCCACCGGGCCCCTTGTAAACGCGAGGCATACCCAATCCTGTGTACAAGGGGTCAAAAAGAGGACGCTCATTAAATTTTTCATAATTTTATTCAGATGATGTATGAATAGATAGTTCGAAACAAAAATATTTATTCAAAGTTTCACGAAAAAATAGATATCATGTTCAGCTCGCGTCCATACGGCCTAATAATTGTACTAGGAAAGCTTCAGGTTACAATGAAGGAAGCCAGGCAAGCAAGCGTTTTAAATGACAAACAAACAAAATGAAAGAAAGTACACATTCGAATTTACGAAGGAAAAAAGGCTATACCAATTCAATAAATTAGTAATCCATTGCAAGGATCAGTCTTTTTTACTTATCAGCAAACTTTGGGGGGGGGGTGCTCTTTCGAGGCGGGGCACTCATTAAAGTTTTATGAGTTTTGGGAGGGCAGTCATTCGAGGGGGCGCTCATTCGAGGGAAGGCGCCCATTTCAAGGAAATATGGTATATTTTTGCCTTGCTTTCTATATTCATTTTCTCGGGTAAAAGGGCTCACGAATTATTTTTCAATGCGAGAAGCATAGCCAGGAATAGGAGAACAAGGAAGGCTACAATTAGGAGAAGAAGAGAGAAAGCAAACAGACCAGTGAAACAAAATGACAAACAAGAGAAGATCAAGAATCAGAGAAGAGCGGCAGATGGCAGAAGGAAAAAAAGGAGAAAGAAGAAAAGACTAAAACTAAAATGGCAACGAAGAAAAAAAAATAGAAATAACATATAAGATGAAGAAATAGAAAAAGAAGAAGAAAGGGAAGAAGAAGAAGAATGGGGGAGGAAGAAGAAGGAGAAGAAGAAGAATGAGGGGAGGAAGAAGAAGGAGAAGAAGAAGAATGAGGGGAGGAAGAAAAAGGAGAAGAAGAAGAGGAATGAGGGGAGGAAGAAGGAGGAGAAGAAGAAGAAGAACGGGGGGAGGAAGAAAAAGGAGAAGAAGAAGAATGAGGGGAGGAAGAAGAAGGAGAAGAAGAAGAGGAATGAGGGGAGGAATGAGGGGAGGAAGAAGAAGGAGAAGAAAAGAGGAATGAGGGGAGGAAGAAGGAGAAGAAGAAGAAGAATGAGGGGAGGAAGAAGAAGGAGACAAAGAAGAGAAATGAGGGGAGGAAGAAGGAGAAGAAGAAGGAGAAGAAGAAGCAGCAGCAGAAGAAGGGAAAGAAAGAAGAAAAAAATCATAGAAGAAAAAGGGAGAGGAGCTCAAGAAGAAAAGAAAACAAGAACAAAAACAAAAACAAGAACAAGAATATTAACATAAGCAATAGCACGAGCTTTGAATATAGGAGAGTGGAAGACTATAGGTAAAAACATCGACATGTGTAACACAAAGCATAAAGATGAAAAGAATACAAGTGATCTGAAAATACTAAAGTACCTTCTAGTTTTTTGAAGAGTTTTGTAAACTCATTGTCAAATAAAACATCTTTTTGGGATGACACTTGAATCTGGGACGCAAATATATATATGGTAAATATCGAAAAATTAGATGATCTAAATCGGATGCAAAAACCAGAGAAAAACAAGATTTATTTCAGCACTTTGGTGTAGGTACCTGAGTTGTTTTAACAGCACTTGCGAATTCTTCAGCTTTTGAAACGTTGCTAATTTTTGCAAGGAAATGTTCAAGGTCAATTCTTGTTGTCACGATCCTATTAATTCCTTCCCTGTAGAAAAAGAATTTAATAAAAAACGACTCCACTAAGTCGTACCAATTACTCACAGTGCCCATCTTTTATAAACAGAACGTCCCAAACTACGGAGGGACTCTTTGGCCAAGCCAACATTAAAGAGGGTCGTTTAAAGGAAGAGGGGTTCCTTGTACCTCTTTTCCCCTGAGAAAATCCCCTTGATCCTTTGAGATTTGTAGAACTATTTTTCAGATTGACAAATCAAAACGATTGATAGGGAGGATTTTACCTGAAACTGTTTCCCGATGTTCCTTAGTTAACAATCAATTTTGGCCAATTTCCCTTATTATTTCCTGGATACACTTTGAATTTTCCCATGTTCACTATAACCCCTAAACAACACTCACTAAACAAGGCAATATTGCCGAGTGATTAGAAATTTATATCTCAAATGCATTAGACAATAATATACATACTTTGTAAAACTTTCGACGCTGTTATCATTGTATACGATTAATACTCCAATAAGTAGTGCAGATAATCCTTCCACTATAGAACTTTCATCATCGCTATGATTATCCACACAGGCTATAAGCTATATTCTGAATTAAGGAAATATAAACGCTGAAAATTTGAAAACTAGACAAACAGAACGTGAAATAAACAAGAATTGCTTCTTAGGCCTTGACTAAACAATCAAACATTGTTGGTCAAACATTTGAGGTGTCATTTACAAGTAATGTTTGACTGTTTGGCCACGTCACAGAATATTGCTGGAAAAGGAAATATAAGCTATATTTTTTACACAATGTTTTTGAAATAGCTCAAAACATTTTTGCTTGATGCTGGAAAAAAATGTTTGACAAGCAATTTTTTGCCAAGTGGCCAAACGGTCAAACATTTTGCTTGATAAACAATGATAAACTTGATAAATTTGACAAACTTGATAAATTTCACAAAGTCTGGAAAGTTAGGGTCGTACGATCATTGACCGGGGAAGGTAAACTAGAACTAAAGAAAATCTCATGCCACGTCGAAAACACGTGTTCACAGCTAGTCGTAATTTCGTCTGGAGAAAGGTCAAACACTTTTCTGGTCTCCAACGGCCTTAATCTTGTAAACAAGTTTCGAACATCGGAATAACTGAATCTCACAACAAGAGGTGAACTGCATATGAGCTGACATGTAATACATATTTAATCATAAGTGGGCCACTACAATGGTTTGAATAACCTTGACTGGGATTCGAACCAGCGGATTTCTGGACAACAAGGAGTCGACTACTCCACTGCACTAAATAGTGCAATGAAGTAGCCAGCCTTGCCCAAGGTCCTTCCAGCCCTAGTGTCCTCCACAGCCAAGGCGTTTCATTCAAGTGTTCCCGCTTTAGGCCTTCATCAAAGCTTAATGCATGAAGTAAACTGCATATAACTCACAACAAGAGGGATCGATTAGAACATCAATTGATAAAAAATCAAGAAATGCAGGTGAAATATTAGGGAAAGGATACATGCGGTACATTCGACGAATTCTGCAGAAAATGCACAACAGCTAACGGGCAATTATAGAGCCAAGAACACAACAGTGCTAAGATTCCAGCTCGTGTTTGTACTGTGACTCCATTCTAGATGAAACGGAAAGGAAATAAATATAGAAAGTATCAACATCAGCAATCAAAATACATAAGACAGCCATCATTGTCATTTGTTGTTAGTAGAGGCTCTGGTGAAACAAGCTTTCAAGAAAAGCAAACTAAATTTCTAGCCCGTTGATGAATGTGTCAACACAACTGTTCTCGCTTGTTGAACAAGCTCCTGTTGATATGTTGATATATAAACTCCTGCGCATTGTTTTTTATTTCCGTTACAGTCCATTATATTTATCGAGATTAACCTTTATCTCCTTTTTAAGGTGCATTCACTGCAAAGTCTAAGGCCCTGGCAAAACGACAAAACATTGTTTGCCAAACAATTGAGATTTTGCTTCATAAGCAATGTTTAGCCGTTTGGGCAAGTTGCAAAATATTACTTGACAAGCAGAATCCCTTCAGAAATGTTTCTGAAAAAAATCAGTGGATGCTTGTAGGAAGAGAAAACATGTTTGACAGGAAACGTTTTCTGATGAAGGCAAAAAGACAAGCATTGTTTTCTGATATGGCAGAATGGAAAAAGTACTGCGTGACAAGCAAATCTCAAATATTCAACTAACAATGTTTGATCGTTTGGCCAGGGCCTAAGTAATTCAACCCTTGCAGACGATATGAAAATAAACTATAAAATAGAGAACAATAAATTTAAGCAGGACTTTAAGGACCAGGATTAGGACTTACTTGAGACAGAATATTCGTGCATTGTTGCAGCAAAGAAATGGGAGCACTACCTGTGAGAGAAAAACAAGTGTAATATCAAGTGACATGGGATAAGTAAATAAATTGTCAGAATAGGTTGATGCTATATGCTACTTAATTAATGTTGATGCTGAGATTGCACAGTGATTTCCTTTGATAACAACAAGAACATAAAAGAGAGGATGGGAAAATGAAAAAAAGAGACGAACAAGTAGTAAGAGAAGACGAAGGGGGAGGTTGAAGAGAAGAAGGAGAAGGAGGAGAAGGGGAATAAAAAGGAAGAGAATAAGTTAAGAAGAAAGAAGGGAAAAAGAGGTAAGACGAGAAGAAGGAAAAGGAAGAGAGGAAGATAAAGAAAAAGAAGGGAGGAAAAGGAAAAAAAAGAAGGAAGACAAAGAAAAAGAAGGGAGGAAAAAGAAAAAAAAGAAGGAAGAAGAAGAAAACGAAGGGAGGAAAAAGGAAAAAAAGAAGGAAGAGGAGAAGTTACGAAAAAAGAAAAGAAGAAGAGGAACAAAGAGACGAAGGATAAGGAAGAGACGAATAAGAAGGAAGAAGAAGAAAATGAAGGGAGGAAAAGGGAGAAAAAAAGGAAGAGAAGAAGTTGAGAAGAAAGAAGAGAGGAAGAGTAAGGACGAGACCAAGGAGAAGAAAATGAGGTGGAAGAAAAAGTAAAAAAAGGAGAAGAAGAGGAAGGAAGATACGAAGGATAGGGAGGGACGAACAAGAAGAAAAAGAAGAAAAAGAAGGAAGAAGAAGAAAATGAAGGGAGGAAAAGGGAGAAAAAGAAGGAATAAAAGAAGTTGAGAAAAAAGAAGAGTAAGGAAGAGACCAGGGAGAAGAAAAGGAGGAGGAAAACAAAAAGGAGAAGAAGAGGAAGGAAAAGACGAAGGATAAGGGAGGAACAAGAAGAAAAAGAAAAAGAAGAAGGAAGAGGAGAAGTTACAAAGAAAAAAGAAAAGCAGAGGAAGGAAGAGACGAAGGAATAGGAAGGGTGGAAGAAGAAGAAAAGAAGAGGAAGAGGAAAGGGAAGAGAAGAAGTAAAGAAGAAAGGAAAAAAGTAGAGGAAAGAAGGAGAAATAATGGAAGGAATAAGAAGAAGCAAAAGAAGAAGCGAATGAAGAGAAGAAGTTTATAAGAATGATGAGAAGAAGAGGAAGGAAGAGAAAGAAAAGGGGAAGAAAAAGAAGACGAAGGAAGAAGGAGATATAGCAACCCACTAAAAAGAACAATAGGTACAAAAGAATAAAAGAAAACCAATGACTGACCTGCACCAGTTGCAAGTTGTACTCGAAGTAGTTGCTCTTTCAAATCTTTGCTTCCTTTTACAGCATGTGCTAATGCAGTTGAAGAACACCAGTTTGCAAATGAGTCAGCACTGTAGGTGTAAATAATACATTACAACAAACACACCAGATTTGAGGGAAATAAGGTTTTAGCCTCTACCATAATACGGGTAACCAGATTTTTCTTCACTTCGCCTTTTTTCGTAGTAAAAGTTGTTAAGAAAAACCTTGCCTACATGATTAATCATAAAGCATCACAAGGCCGGTTCCATGGGGGGAGGGTGGTGGTGTAACACCCCCGTCCCCCAAAGAATGGATTTTTGCGATTTAGTCGGTAAAATTCAATTTTCGGTGACCTGGTCGGTAATTTTTGACATATTCCGTTTGGTATAGTTTAGTGTTGTTTAGCCTGCACTCCACTAGCAAAATGTTTTGGCACCGGCACTACACAAGTGTTTGATTAAAGATACCACGATTGATTAAAGCCGTGTCTACATGTGCGATTTTCACCTGGTCTTGCGACGCAAAACCACGCTAGCGAATCTATAATCACTACTGTGGTGGATAATCACTACTGTGGTGGTACTATTTGCATACTGTGGTGGCAGTTTTGGCGTACTGTGGTGGATAATCACTACTTGTGGTGGTTTACTATGCTTGCGGTGGTGGCAGTTTTGGCGTACTGTGGTGGATAATCACTACTTGTGGTGGTTTACTATGCTTGCGGTGGTGGCAGTTTTGGCGTACTGTGGTGGATAATCACTACTTGTGGTGGTTTACTATGCTTGCGGTGGTGGCAGTTTTGGCGTACTGTGGTGGATAATCATTACTTGTGGTGGTTTACTATGCTTGCGCGGTAAGAAGAAGGGGTCCTAGAAAATTTACAGGGAAACGCACCAAAACAATGCAATGTGCCCGTCGCCAATGCAAAAAACCGGCTACGCACGCTGCGACATTATTTGCGATAAGAAAAACACGTTGCGAAAAAAATAAACCAAATCGATGCTCTGTGACCGTGTTTGTTCACGTTGCAGAACATACAGTTGAGATCCGATTTTTGGGATGCCATAGGAAACTAACCTCCCCGGACTCTACCCGAAGTTCGGCACTTCTTTCCAATGTTGAATTAATGTTTGTGCTTCTTTCAGCTCTTCACTGATTGTAAAGATATTAAAAGATGCTTACACATCTGGAAAAAAGTTCCGTGTTATTGTTGTTGATTCGCGGCCGAAATTTGAAGGTATGTTTTAACATATAAAGCCGCATTGGATTTCAACAGATTTGTGCCTAAAGCTGATCTTCCGCTAGACTGATTTTTCCTCGCGTAGTGGAGCGGCTATTTTATTGCATTCTTATTATATAACGCTCCGCTACGCGCGTTTTTGAAAGATGGATTGACATAAACTTGTCCGCGGCTTTCGAAGGAACCTGCAAATCAAATCGCCCGAAAGCTTTTCACACGATGTCATTGTCGAGCGTGGCATGTCCCCTCGGTGTCTCCCAGTTTAGCCACCTCGGAAAATTTTTAGCGCGCGACCGGAGACACGGAAATGTTTCTGGGAGACAACAGAAATATTTCTTATCTCAGCTACTCGGGGACATGTTGCTTGCTTGTCACTCGCATATTTAGCCACCCTGGGAGACATACTGAATACAGTCGCGCGTGATCTGTCTCCTAGTTTAGCCACAGCTTTAGGCCAACAAAACAAGACTCTTGGGAGACAACAAGTGGAAACACGTTACCTAAAGGCTGTTGTATATTTTCACATCAACACATAAATCTTGACATGAATGCTACAGCCTTGTTGTTGTTGTTTGACTTCTTGGTTGCTCACAGTAATTCAGTTGAGCCCTCAAGCCAGTCCAGCCCTAATTGCTTATAGAGCAGTTGCTTATTAAAAAAAAGTGTACTTACAGTTGACATCCGCTATCTCGAACTCTCAAGGGAAACAGGAATTTGTTCGAGATAGCGATCTTCGAAATAACGGATGCCCCATATAAATATGAAAAATTATAGTTTTTAAGTCAGAAGAGGAACCGCTATTAACATGCAGGGTTAATGATGCCAAATTTCATCAAATAAGTCTGGTATTTTTACATAGGAGTCAAAGCTCATCTGCGTTCATCCCTACTATTGGCGAAATTGATATAATGGCGATGCAGCACATTTCGAAAGAGAACAGCTTCATCTATTGTATACATGGGCAGCATATCACTTAGCTGCTGCCATTCCCGCTCCGCTAGGCGAACTTATACATATTTTCAGCCTGTCTCTTTATCCAGTTCAGCAGAAAATTTGTCAAGGTTCGAGATAAATAGCAGGTTTTCCTCCATGGGAAATCGAAAATGGTTCGAGACAGCGAATGTTCGAGATAACGGGGTTCGAGATAGCGGATGATTTTTCTATACAAACCCTTATACCAAAACGAGGGGAAATGGAAAATCGTTCGAGATAGCGAATGTTCGGTCGTTATTTCAAGCAGAAAGTCACACGTGTAGTTGCGGCTTAAGAAGTCAAAAGACTTCATACCTGAAGAGTCCTGCGCATAACAGCTGCCCCGCAGTGATAACATTAGCTGAAATAAAAACAAAAATAATGCATGATAGATATGACATAGAAATACCACATGAAACAAAAAATAATAAAATTATATTCCCAAAGTTAACAAAAATTGACAGATTGGTAATATAAAGGCTCTGCTACGAATGATCACTTAGAACCACCATTTCATTTCGTTTCTGCTGCCATGGAAACGAAACAAGATCTTCAAACAATAAATATTTGCACAAAGGCCCTGTCACATGCAATTAACCAACATGAAATGACCGTATTTCGGAGCATACTGTGCTTGACTTCGGCATATTTTTTTTCCCGCGAATGCATAAACTAAACAAAAAACTTCCTTAAAAAGGGCGCATTCTTTTCGGAACTTTTCCTGCAACTTTTTTTTTGAGATTTTCGAGAGGGTTAAAAGCCCGATCTTTCTTGCAACTTTCATGAAAATCGTAGACTTTGCAGGCTTCAAAATCTCCTGGCTCTAGAGCTTGAAGATTTCACAGACTTGTCAGAGATTCTCGCTTTCAAATCAATTGTTCGGTAGTCGAAAAGTCTTATTTTTTAAGAAATTGCATTTTATTGGAGCCCGAGATTGGCAGCTTGCGAAGTCCACTTTTTTGGTATTCAGAAGAGATAGAAGACCAAAACGAACGCATCTTTAAAGTTAAGGTCTGGCTAAACTATTGTCGCGCGTGACATGTCCCCTCGATGTCTCCCAGTTTAACCACCTCGGAAACTTTGTAGCGCGCGACAAAATTTGTAACAAGAGATACGCAAATGTTTCTGGGAGAGAAAAGAAACATTTTCTGTCTCCGTAACTCGTCGGAAATGTTACTCACTTGCCACTCGCATGTTTAGCCACCATTGGAAACACGTCGGATGCAATGTCGCGTGCGACATGTCTCCTAGTTTAGCTAAACTTTTGAATCAGAAGTAAACATTCGGAAAAGTACGAGGAGTCGAAATAAACTCGGCATGTCCTGCAGCGGCAACTATCGGCTTAATATGCCAATGCTCAACAAATTAAAAGCTAGGAATTCGGTCATTGGCTCTCAACTGCCATTATCATCATGTTCGTAGTTCAGACTTCAGAAAGAATAACACTGTATGTACCTTCAGCTGAAGATGGTAACAGAGTTGCAATGATCTGTGATTGTCCTGACTGATTCTTATACAAGTAGCACTGGAAGAAAGAAGAGTACAAAATAAATCAATAGAGCAGTAAATTACACGACAATAGGTCCTAGATACTATAGAGAGTGGGGAAAAAAATGGACAACATTTTTGGCACACATAGGCCTTTCGAACCTACGTTCTCATCAGAGTGTGCCTCCAATAATTCTAATGTTAGAGCTTGAAAAAAATTGAGTTATCAACACAGGAAACAACATCATGTCTGGCTTTGAAAAGTTTATTTTCGTAGCTAAGTAAGAGCCGTGAGTCAGTTAATTTCATAAAAACAAATATTTTAAAAAATGGTTCTTGAGGACTATGACTTGATGTTTCACAAGAGAAAACATGTTTTGGAAATTACAGGTTGGAATTCCCGTTCTGGATTCTGATATGTGATGGTTCATATCAACACTGACAATAGATATAGAGATGTAGATATAGAGATAATCAAGTAACGATAGATTTGCCACTGGCGATTGTAACAAACAAGTCAAGTTTGAGAATTGAATTTTTGCTCAGTGATAACGGGTTTGCTTTACTGTGGCATCACCATACTTTTAACCGAAGAAAATGAATTATTGCACAAAGATTGGCACGATAGACTTCCTAATTGGCTAATTTTCTATCTTCCCCCTGTTTCCCGCAAGTTGATTGGTGTTTAAAACACAGTTAGCTATAGCTTGGTGCCACTTGATTAGCGAATTTCGATCCGCATCTGGGTATAAATTCCGCCGTAGTCAATTGTTTGGTCCGTTTCTGACGTTCATACTCTGAGGGGCGTCAGACGAAACAAGCTTTTAAATATGTTGAGATGTTTCCGCTGTTACTCGAACTTTTGAAATTTTGTACTACTCAAAAACTATTGACTGACAGTCCCTTGAACTTGAAGTTGAGAATTTAGCCGACAAACTATTTCCTATACTATATAAGTAGGTGCATAGACTTAAGACTCACTTGAAAACAGTAGAGAACAGCACATCTGAGAGGGAAAGGTTGTTTATCATTTACCATCGACATCAATAACACAACGATTGCAGACCTGAAAAAACACAATAAGGTTATTCATCGCCAATTCATGATAGATTCTATTAAATTGCTCCATATTTTCTGCAACTCTGCAGATTCTCTCTTTAGACAATTTAAGACAGTCTTCCTTATGGAGAATTTTGCATACCACAAACTTTAGCGGGATGTCAAATAGATGATTTTCCTGGTAGTGAATGCAAAAGTTATTGGCGGAGTCCATGAGAGGCAATGGTCCTCATGAGGCGGTGGTCTGAGACGGGCAAGGGCTAGTCTGTATATACTAAAATGAGAATTATTTTGGAAACCGATTTTGTCTTAGGCATTCTGCCAAAGTCACAAGTGACACGCTTTTTCCAAATTTGGCCCCGCTTGGCCGACAATGGGGTAGGTGTGTGAATTTCTTTTCGTTTCTTGCAAACTGCCATTGCTTCTAGGGTAATTGGGGCTAACCCTTCTTTGATGCGATGTTCATCATACACGAAGCTCTGATATGGGTTTTGGAGAGCACGAGAGCATGGGAGCTAACGGACATTGAAGCATTCGGGAAATTCCTTGGAGTACAAGGGTAGTTTTTACGGAAGCAAGGGAGCAACTACCCCTCCCCCCAACTAGAGTCTCATACAAGCGGTACGTGCAGGTTGTTGCTTGAAAAGAGGTCATAACAACCATTATATACAAATATAAAGGCAAATAATAAAACAGAGAGATTTTCTCGTAAGTTGTGGCATGCATGGAAACCAACGCCAATGTACTTGTATATTTTTAACCAATAACAAACATCAGGATAGATGTTTTCCACTCTAAAGCCCTAGTAAAAGAATCAAACAATGTTAGGCCAACATTGCTGGATGATGTTTTAAGACCTGACCAGACCAATAAAACAATTGCCAAAGCATTTGTGGTGCTCTCATCACTTCAGACAACAGCAAAGATAGCATCTGGCAAATTTCCTAGGATGTACCAAATTTTAACTTACTGCACTTGCGTGAATCAAACAACTGTTTAATGAGGTGGCCAAACAAAAGAAACATTCTAGATCCAATATGAGAACAAAAAAATGTTTTATCAAATGTCGTTCACATGAAATTTAGGAAGCACATTATGAAACATCATTAAACAACATGGTGGCAAAACGGACCAAATATGATGACGTTTGGGTACCTATATCATGCTTATTCGCTCGGAAAGGGCTTTTTCCATTTTTTAACAGGTTAACAATCAGTAGCAATTTCTTAAACAATAATCAGTTTCTTGAAAACTCCGAAGGTTTCTTACCTGGCTGGGGCATCTTGTGAACCGACTTCAGCATTAACTTGTGCAAAATAATCTTGATTCACTTGGCATCCACGAATCACCTCTGCGACAGAATTTACTGTCTGAAAATGAATAAACAAACTTTTTTGTAGGATACCCTATTTATAACGTAGCCAAAATTTCACCCAACATTGGCCAGCACTGATGTTAGGCAAATGTTGGCAGCGTGTGGCCACCTTGTTGGTCGAGCCAACATCATGTTGGGTGATGTTGGCTGACATTTGATCAGGGTCAAACATTCACACAACATGTCAGAATGTTGGATTCGTTTAGCCACCCGTGCCAGCAAATGTTGGGCCCGCGCATGCGTATTAGCAAGATAAAATAAGAGAATCTCTTATTTTAAGATTATATAATCTATTATAAAATAAGAGATTCTCTTATTTTATCTTGGTAAATGGTAAGGCACTCGCCTTTAACGCGGAAATACGAAGCAAAACACCATTCTCATTCTTAAAGAAGCAAGCTGCTGAACAACTTTAATTTTTCTGCATTGAAAATACTTGGAAACAACCCGAATAAGAAATTTCCGAAACGTATCCTAGGATCTTCAATAAAAACCACATTAATGATATGAGTCTTGACTGAAATGTTGGCTACGTATAGCCACCAAAACAGTACAGCCACCTTTGCCAACATGCAAAAAGAGGTTCGGCGAAATGTTGGCTGTTATTTTGGCGACTTTTTGCCTTAAAATTTTCAAAAATTTCTGTATATCAAACAGAAATAATAAAACCAGTATCACCTACTTCGGTTAGAATTTCCGCGGGGATTCCACTAGACATGAGAATGCCACACAGTATTTTTAATAAACCTGCAAAAATCAAAAGAAAACAAGTTAGAAATAGAATTTATGTTGTGTAGCGCTTTCTTTTCCTTACAGTCAAACCGTACGATACGCAAACACGTTTTTGGGGCATGTCAAATCAAAAGAAGTTGGTAAGAACGTTGTGTACTATATAGGGGGCCGTTAGCACAGTATATCTCTCGGGGCTTCTATAAAGCTTCAAACTTTAGAGTTAAATGGGAAAATGTTATTGTTGAAATAACTATTTAAAAGGCCTGCTTTGAAAATGGTCCATTAAAAATCCAAGCTAGCTAGATATTCAAGTATAACGTGGTAATGAATATATCGTTGGTAAATTTGGTAAGCTTTTACAATCCGGTGTACTTATCCGAAACGGGTTCGCTTTAGCAAAGTGTCAGTTCATGTACGTTTTCGAATGACTTTCCGTTTGTGGTTCTGAAAACACTGGTTGCTTCCGATTTGAACTTTTCTCTCTTAACTAAAAAATGAATACTTTCGGTCTCCCCAAGATTTCTGGAGCTCGGGGGTCGTTAAGGGTTGGTCTACCCTCAAAATTAGTCTGTTATGTCACTGGCCTTGCCCAAACGCGAACTAGACGCTACATGAGAAAGACACCGTTATCCATACTCGACCATACGTAACCTATTAAATCAATATAACCAACTCACTATCTAACTAACTAACTTGTTTACTATCTATCTAACAAACAAAGAAAGGAACTAACAACATAACTAACTAATTAACTAACCAACTAAATAACTAACCAACTATCTAACTAACTAACAAACTAACAAACAAACTAACTAACTAACTAACTAACTAACTAACTAACTAATTAACTAACTAAATAACCAACTAACTAGCTACTTTAACTTTACCAAAACCCTAACCCTAACCCTAACCCTAACCCTAACCCTAACACTAACCCAAACCCTAACCCTAAACCTAACCCTAACCCTAAACCTAACCCTAACCCTAACCCTAACCCTAACCCTTAACCTAACCCTAACCTTAACCCTAACCCTAACCCTAACCCTAACCCTAACCCTAACCCTAAACCTAACCCTAACCCTGACCCTAACCATACCCTAACCTTTACATTTCATATAAAAATTTCAAAAGAAGACATTTAGGAAAAAGGTTTATATGAAATTGCTGCTAGCTAACTTTCCACAGGTGAAATATTTTTTTCCAGGTAAAATAACCTACCACAGTTATGCATGACTCGTTGACAACTTGAGCTTGCTTGAACAGGATTGCTTGGGGAAACTAAGATTCTCAGAAGCTAGGATATAAAGTGAAAGCAATTAATGAAGTCGTGGACAATGAGAAGCACTCTCCGTAAGAATGAAATCTCTGAAAATTGAATCCAAGAAAAGTTCCGTGAGAGGATGAATTTTTTCTGTATTTTCATGGCATCTTCTTTCAAGTACATAACTCCTTTTCTCATAGCCGGGGTACTCAAATAGTGGTGGGAGATGCTTTTGTTTCCAAAACGAAAACGTTTGATAAGACATCAATTCTTTGACAGGAATATTACTAATAACATGTGTTACAATCTGGTTCTGTTACTGCTTTTCTATATTTGCAAAATGACAAATCTGGTATAGAAACTCTATAGAATAGGGCACTCTCTATAGAATAGAAACTCTCTATGCAAAGTTTCTCTTCTTATTCCAGTTTTCGTCGTAAAAATATGAAACTTTGAAAAAATCTAATTATTTTCTGTACGTTAAGCCCATCAAACAACCAGCTATCCCTGTACCTTCCATTTCTTCAATAAGCCCAACTGCCCTATTCTGCACTGTTTGCAGAGATCATAGTTTAGAATTTGATAACGTCCCCAGACAACGCTGCATAATCTTAAATTGCTTTCGACTAAAAACCGGTAAATAACTGCTAATTCAGAAGACTTAAACCCTGTTTACACTGAGAAAAATTTGATCGCTACTGGTCTGATCCAGAGGCATTTCTTGCTCTTTTCGTTTACACGAGAAGAACTGGATCGGCTCCGATCCCATCGAGAAATATTAGACTACCGAATTTTTCTTTAATCGACGCATGCGTTACCATATTTCCTTCAACAAAAAAGTGCACAAAATTTCTTCATTTTATCACACCAGCATCTTGTAAGAGCCTTAAGCACAAAAATTTAATTACTCGAAAAGTTATGTGTTCTCGTAGGCTTTATTCCCTTACTTTTAGTGCGCTTAGCGTCCGTGCAACTCTTGATCCTATTCAAGGCGTTCACATGGGACCCAAACAGAGCCAAAGAGGAGCTGGCTCTACTTCTCAGCATATCCAGAACTGGCTCTGAACGGAGTCAGAAATGGTACGGATCCAGGAGATCCGGTGTAAACGAAGGTTGGTGCTGGATCGGACCAGACCGATCTAGTTTTTAACATGTAAACAGAGTCAAAAAATTTCTTAATGCAAGCGTACCTGAAGCATCAAGATAACATTATTAACTTTTTGTTCAGACCATGCTTTCTCATCTGATAAAGAAATGCAAGAATTAATAGTAGAAATGTAGGTTGTAGGTAATCCCCCTGACAGTCTATGTTAATACTGTTTATTTAGTTTAGCTTTAAATTCGGTTATAGTACTCTTTATTCCTTCATATCGATAATCCTTCATTACCATTGCTAATTAAAACTTCTCGATACGGAATGTGAAATTCCGTTTATATCATACATCCTAGAGCTTACATGTCACACAACCTTCACTGCGTTAAGATCATTTCAGTACGTAGATTTTAAGAATACCCTTTTGATATTGAAAAAGTGTAAAAAAATCTTTTCATGAGATTTTGCTTAAGGATTTTCTGCCAAGTTTGCAAATTTTATGGGGACCTAGTTCCTAGTTAGACTAGCTCCTAGGTTATGATACGCTGAGAAGTGTAAGAAGAAAAAATATTTAAAGTATGCCTTACAATGTTTGCACCATTTATCGCGGTTTCGAAGACTCACCTACTACATCACCAAATTGGAAGTATTGAGTTAGTCTTTGTATGTAGCTGAAACAACAAAATAATTCTCATGAATCTATATGCAGTTAATTTTTGAAGAAATCTTGAAAGAACGTCAGAACAGCTGAAGCAAAAACCCAAATATTGAATCATTTTTATATTATTCAGAAATAAAAAGAAATGAAGGTAAAAAATAGTATTGGTATGATTTCGAAGGGTATATTATATATTTCAAATAATTATACATATAATGAAAAAAAGCTGATAGTGAATTAAACATCGTTGTAATAGAAAAATATATATATATCAGTATTCATTGCTGTCTGATGAATGCATAAAGCACGAAACTTTAAATCACAGCACAAACTTGTTTTCTTGCCTAATTATCCATATTTTTTATTGTTTAGTTAATTAATGTTTTGTTATGTTAGTGCACCGCGTAGTCTTGAATTTAGTTAAATCGTATTTTTATAAGCATTTTTGTTAATTAATTACGACTAAATTGTAAAACTGCCAGAACCCTGAGAGGATGTTGAAATTTATGAAATGAAATCAAAAAATGAAATCATCATCAACAGCATCAGATCGGATCGGGATCAGTTATGATCTTGTAAATAGAA
Source organism: Chrysaora quinquecirrha (assembly GCA_014526335.1). Taxonomy (NCBI): domain Eukaryota; kingdom Metazoa; phylum Cnidaria; class Scyphozoa; order Semaeostomeae; family Pelagiidae; genus Chrysaora; species Chrysaora quinquecirrha. The sequence continues at coordinate 12,776,638 of JACTAT010000037.1, forward strand.
AATGTAATTATGAGATTTCTTTTCGAATAATTACAAAATTGTAGTTATGTACATTAGCAAGTGGGTCTAAATTAGCTGTAATTTAGCTACTTATATTTTTGTAAATAGTCAATGTTAGAATGATAGTGACTATGTTGATGATGATAATGATGGGTTGTTTGCCTGCGCTAGGGCGACCTTCTCCCACCAGACATCCCTGTCCTCCAAGACTGCTCACGGGTCTGTGGTGCGCAGCACTACACCATTTGTAAAAGGTGCCTGATGTAGGTCCTCTGAGGCTGACCAATTTGCGTTCCTGCTTTGAAAGGTTGACCAGTCCATTGCTTGTGTAGTTATATGATACCATGATATCATAAGATCATGATATCATGATATCATGATTTATATCATGATAGATATCATGATTTCATGATTGATTTAATGATTGATATCATGATTGATATTATGATATTATGATATTATGACATTACGATATTATGATATTATGATATTATGATATTATGATATTATGATATTATGATATTATGATATTATGATATTATGATATTATGATATTATGAAATTATGATATTTTGATATTATGATATTATGATATTATGATATTATGATATTATGATATTATGATATTATGATATTATGATATTATGATATTATGATATTATGATATTATGATATTATGATATAATGATATTATGAAATCTTGGCTGATTTTTTCATCAGGTGAACACCTTTTCAAGCACATGATATTGACATACCTTCCTTCCCTGAAGAAGTTCTGGTTCGACACATTAGATCGCAAAAGGTTATGCATTAGTATCATACAATCTTCAGTTACGACCCCTGTAAAAGCGTAATAGAAAATTTCTTTTGAATACAGAAAATCTCTAGTAAAATACAACAAAAACAAACATTAAGTGTTTGAATCCATCATTTCAAGATAAAATAAGAAATAAAGATTGTACAACCCAATGGATAATCAACTGGGGAGCAAAGATTTTCTCTGGAGAGCAAAGATTTTCTTAACAGAAGAATAGAAGAATAGAAGTTTGCTACATGAAAATTATATAATTTTTGGTTGATATTGTTACTTTGCTTCTGTATAAACTATACCCAAGCTAGACTTTACTGGTTTTCTTACATGACTTTCTACATATATATAAAATCATTCCAGGGGACTATCATATAAAACTTTACAAGCAATTCTACAAATTAACGGTCAACATTATCAGGGCCCATAATATTCTTGGTTTCTAAGGCAGTCAAAATTTTCGTTACATACATGTTTTTTATAAGGAACCTTAACTTTGAGTTGAGGCTGGAGTTCCTTAATTTTTCAACAAAATGAGGCTGAAGTTCCTTATGCTGTTCCTTTTCGTGAGATATGTTTGAATACTAATTTATACAGCAAATTCATATAAACTTGCTTCATTTTTTAACTTTAAATATAAATGGAGTCTTTTTGGAAGAACGATGGGAAATACATTGTTATTCTGCTATTTTTTTCACAAATCGTCTTGTTCTTGAAAAAAATTATTCTAAGTTTTTCATCCGAGCCTCGGCAGTTCCTTAAAAGTTCCTTAATTTTTTGGGAATTTTCAGAATAAAGGTGTTCCTTATAAAAAAAAATGTATATTGAAACAATTCTAGGAAATGCTAACATACCCCCGTCACTGTTTCCTTCATCAGCAATGACTTCGAGCAGTCTGTCAAAAGCATTTTCAAAGGCCACGATTTTCTGTAAGGGGGTGAATGATAATATCATTTTAAGTCATGAAAAACTTGAAATCAGATAATTTGAACATAGATAAGTAGAAAAACAAACATCTACCTGAATAGCAGCATTGCCTTTTGTCAGTTGTATCAACAGAAGTAGTCCCTGCAAAAAGCAACAAGAATTCAAAAATAGGGCAATAAACAGAGCAGATCTAAAAACTAAAACCGGGCTTTGCTACAAATAGGAATTTCCGCAACCACCTATTCCTACAGTAATGTACGGTACTGAAATGTTTTGGGGAGAAACCTTTGGCAAAAACTGTCCCGTGGCATTAAAAACAGTTTGAAATTGATTCACTTCAGAAGAATGACAAGGAATTAGAGAGAGGAAAACGCTCTTCTTTCGAAAACCTTTGCGTTTAATGACTTGGGTTGCCTTCTTTAATTGGTCTCATAGCTATCCTTCTACTCAAACTTCTGAAAAATTGTTTCCGTTCACGGAACTTAAAGAAAAACTTTTCCCGGAAAACATTTCAAGCATCATATTCAAGCATATGATGAAACATTAACATAACTCTCTCTAATAACTCTTATCCGAATTATTGAATTTGCATTTAAATGATTGCCGAAACTCTTTGAAATAAATAAATTTCCGATTAGTACTCATATCAATATCATATTATGATATTAATATATCATGATATCAATATATTATGATATCCTGATAACATGATATCGTGATATTATGGTATTATTATATTATGATGTTATGATGTCATGATATCGTGATATCATGATATTATGATATTATGATATTATGATATTATGATATTATGATATTATGATATTATGATATTATGATATTATGATATTATGATATTATGATATTATGATATTATGGTCTTATGATCTTATGATATTGTGATATTATGATCATGATATTATGATCCTATGATATTATGATATTATGATCATGATATTATAATACTATGATACTACAATATTATGATATTTTATTGATATTACGATGTGATATTATAGGAAAACTTTTCCCGGATAGATTCATCAGATTCCAAGGGCCAAATGACGAAACTACAACATAATTGATTACTGTATCACTGGGAGTCTTACCTGAATTCATATTTTAGATGGATTAATAAATTTCCGATTAATAATCATATCAACACAAAATAAATTCTTACATCGTTTCTTAGAACTTCTCTGCTATCTGATAATAGGTCCATCAACCTTGAAACACCTAAAAGAAACTAACACTTTAAGTTCGACTTAAGACAGAAATACAACAAAATATCATTCATTAAAATTGTCAGCGCAAGAGGCCTGTGTAGACAGAAAGAGTTGAATTTTCACTTGGACACTTCAATCATTTTCATTGGTCATTTCGCTGTATCCTGCAAGCTGATTGATGTTTACAAAGTTTATTTCGTCTGACACTGCTCAGAGTATAAACGTCAGAAAAGACCAAAACAAGTTAGCAAGGCGGAATTTATACCCAGATATGGATCGAAATGCGCCAATCAGAAAGGGACGCCGAATTGTCAATATATGACATTATGTCATTATATTCGGCGTCCCTTTTTGAGTGGCGCATTTCGATCCATATCTGGGTATAAATTCCGCCGGTTGTTAAATTGTTTTGGTCTGTTTCTGACGTTTATATGACCATTCGGCGCCCCTTTTTGATTTGCGCATTTCGATCCATATCTGGGTATAAATTCTGCCTTGCTACATTGTTTTGGTCTGTTTCTGACGTTTATATGACAATTCGGCGTCCCTTTTTGATTGGCGCATTTCGATCCATATCTGGGTATAAATTCCACCTTGCTAAATTGTTTTGGTCTGTTTCTAACGTTTATTCTCTGAGCAGTGTCAGACGAAATAAACTTTTTAAGTATGTCCAGGAGTGTATACTTCTTTGAAATGCAGCGTGCAGCCACTGACACAACTCAATGTTTGGCCAGTGACCAATCCGAAAAGCATGGATTGCAGGTCTTTTCAGTACTCACCGAGAGGACTGACCAAAATTGCCTGCTGAACTTGGTTTCCCTGATTTTTCAAAAGCGTTGTTAACAGCTTCACTGTTGGCCATCTCACTCGAAAGTCGTATTCCTGAAAACAGAATATTTTATTAGGCTATTATTATTTGTGCTTAAAGGCTGTCGTTCCCATTTATTGTACAGCAGTTATCTAGGGACAGGTAGTAGTGCCAAGACAAGCGAGAGCAGAGTGAATGTTTCTCTATTCATCCGTTAATATTCAAACTGGCATATTGTTACAGGAGACATGGTGTCTTATTTTTGGCCTTTATGCAATTTTGGCATGCCTTCTGCAAGGCGGAGTACCTAAGCCTACATCAGAACGGGAACTCGCCATTTAGTTTGAAATACTGTATGGCCGTAAAATCTCACACATACCTGAAAAATAGTTACCCATAATTGCGCAAACAAGGCCGAATTAGATTTGTGCTTACCAGTCACCCGGGGTGTACATGACTTATGAATGGATAGGGATGTGTTGCCCAGATTTCGAAACCCACCCACTTATAATGTAAACCTTAGCAGAAGCAGACCCAAAAAATAAGCGGAATATGAGAATAATAAGACTTTCTAGACCTTATTATTGCTTGATATTGTACTACGAACATCTTTGATGCGATTTTACCACTTTTCAGACTGAATTAAAGTTAAACTTTCCACTTTTCTTCAATTTGCCACCCACTTTTATGGGGTTTTGTTTAAAATCATACCCATGTTTAGAGAATTTCAGGGTCAAAAAGCCACCCATATGGGCGTCACATACCCGTATCAAAATTATACTAAGTAACCCCCCCCCCCGGGGACCAGTCACCATGTACTTACCAGTGTGATTAACACTGGTGCTTTCATTCTCATGATTCGATTCTCATACATGCTACTAATGAGCTTCAAAAACGTATCTGGCATTTGAGAATTGGAGGGCTAGTGAAATTATTAAGAACATTTTACCTCCAATAAGCCAAGAAGAAGAGTGAAGTTATCCTGCTTTTTGAGAAAGATTTCTGTGAATTGGATTGCTAGTTCTGTTTCTGTTTTAATCGCATCTTTTGCTTCAGGATCTGCAGCTGGCTCCACACTCATGATGTTTACCAGAGTTTCAAGAGCAAATCCAATTATTTCTTGGTCAGATCTAATAGCAAGAATTCAAAAAACGATTTAATTGTAAAACGGTTAATTAGTGTAACAAAATTAAAAGAAAAATTGAAGAAGAAGGTTTAACACGCTGTTTACACGATACCAGTACCAAACAAGAATGATTTGATACCGGTACGAAACCATGCCGGTTTGTGTTTATCCGGTTTACCGGTATGCCATCTCGTTGCTTTGGTTAAACAATGGCTGTGACATCACATATGATTTTAGGGAAGAGCCTAAGTTCTAAAGCCAGTTTTTCACTAGGCTGATTTTGTCCGTGCGTAGCAGAGCGGCTAATGGTTTTAAATCAATGGACATGTTGAAATAAATTTTCAGTCTCCACGAGGAATCGGGCACATAAGTGCTCCAGTTGGAATAGTGACATTGTGTGAAAAGCTTTCGAGCGATTTGATTGGCAGGCGCCCTCGAACACCACGGGAAAGTTGAAGTCCAACGCATGTAGCGTGGCATTTATAGCGACCATCGTTAGAAATAAGGATGCAAATACTATAGCTGCTCCGCTGTGCCAGGAGAAATCAGCCTAGTGGAAGACCGGCTTAACAAAGAACAAAACAACGAAATTCACTAAAAATAGCAAATCACAAACAATTCCCACACCTCAAAGCAAACTTATTTTCAGCAACCAGCCATTATTTCATCGAAAAAAATACAAAAATACACGAAAATACTGTCTCCAAAGATATTGTTTATAAAGCCAAGTGCAAGACTAGAAAATGCAGCTAAATTTATTTCTATTTGCAAGGAAAATTGAGTTTCACAACACTACAAAAGAAATACGATTATAAAGAGCTTATCACAGTATGATTCTATCTTGAAAGCGGTGGAAGAGAAAACGAGTGTCCGTACCATGCCAGTATGGCCACTCTATGGCCATTAACACAATTCTGCTCTCATTCCAACATGAAATCGAACCAGTGTGTCCACCAACAGAGGTTTTCACACCTTTTAGGCTGATATGGTACCAGTATCATGTAAATGGCTCATCAAAAACAAAAGATTGCACACTGGCACCTTACCAAGTGTGGTACCAACATTGCGTAATGAGGTCTAAGCTTCTGTTATTATGATAATTTAGCTGTTTGCAATTTGAAGATAAATGCCAGCAAATTCTGCACCATTTAAAACTGTTAAATTTAAACAAGAAAAAACTGAATGACGAGTTATTGATTTCCCCTTGCAGGGCATTACAAGAAAGTCCAATGAAAAGAATCTCAATTTTCTTTTCAACCCTTACCGGACATTGAGACATATTTCTGAAATTTGCTTCGGATAAAATTCTTTGTTAAAGAGAAAAATATGTACCTGTCTTGCTGTAAAACATTTGTGAGAATATCCATAGCTCTGGTTCCAACTTCCAGTTTGAATTTCTGACAAAGATAAAACAATATATCACTTTGAATTAGTTTAGTGTAATGGGTTATATTCTTCATCATCCCATACTCCGAGAAGCAGTACCACGCCAGAATAGTGCAATACTAGCTGTTAACACAGTTAAGGGGGTGCTGCTCTGAAGAAATGTTGATTGTTACAAGGGAGTGTTATAAGTATTTCAAAATGCAAACCCATGGTCATGGACTGTTGTGCAATGTTCAGCTGTAGTCAAACGTAATTCAAGGTCAACAAAGATCTGTTCTACTACAATACATAATATGTAAAAATGAGACCAGTTTTGGAAATAATCCCAAAATGCCAAATATCTTCTTCTCACCTGTTATCGTTCTTGCAACAAGTGTAGCTGTAAAGATGTATTAATGATAGCAATAATAGACCAACATAATTTCAAAAGGCTTTTGAATCCTCATTCACAAAGTCATACATGGGCTGTCTTGAAACTTTGACATGCTTGCTGGTATGGCTAATTTTGAGGATTCATTCAAAATCAACAGCCATTTTTGGATATCTACACTACACTGACCATTCACTTGCAGTGGGGGTGGTCACTGCTGGAGGTTGTTTAAGTCCTTGGTGCATCTCTAATGTCCCAATTAAACAACAGAGAGGGCAAGGTTTAAACACAGAGATCAAGGTTTTTACACCTTTAAATTTATGCTTGAAAAAGCTGAATTCAAAGCTAATTGTTTACCTTTGATAACGATCTTAGTGCCCGAACAGCCCCTCTTCTGTCATCCAGCAACGTTGATGATGCCACTCTATCACAAAGCCTGTCAATCTAAAAGGTAACAGTAACACATTACAAGAAGACCTTTCAAATCAAATGTTAAGAGGTGAAGGTGAAATGGTGTATTTAGCACTAGTTGCTAAGATATCTGTAGTTAATGAACTAATAAGACTTCAACTATGGCTATGAAGCTAATTACTTGTATCATTACCATGATTGCAACTGATGATGTAGATAGATACTAGATATTAAAGATAGAAGGGAATTTCGCCTCAAGGCCTACGTAAAGTCAAAGCAAGCACAAGAACAAAAACATACAGTTTCGATTCCATTCTCTTGACTGTTTTGATTTTCTTGTCCTCCTACGACTGACTTAATGCCAGCTCTAAGATACTCCATATTGTTATCAACAACAATTTGATATTTTCTTGGC
>JACTAT010000037.1:12791033-12905823 GCA_014526335.1 Chrysaora quinquecirrha
ATCCGTATAATTTAGCAGCACATTTACCCCAGTGTGTAGAAGGGACTCAGGTGTCAAGGAAATTAAGACTGCATTGCAGTAGCTATTGCAGTAATAGATTCCGGACCTCAAAAACGCACTTTCTTGACTTTAGACTGCAGGCTTTGGACAAGTTGATTTTGAAACAATTCTGGAGGCATGAGAGATTCGAGCAGGTTTCGAGCCAGCAAAGTTTCTGATTTCACCGAAAGTTGCCAAAAGAGCGGGCTGTCGATTTATAGGAAATCTCGAGAGAAACAAAAGGCTCCCAAAGAAAGCACCCTAGACCCTGCTAAGTTTAGCTTCGCGTTATTTGAAAGAAGACTTCAACGCATCTTTGCAAGGCAATAGCAAAAGCACTGTTTGTCTTGTACATAGGTGCCAGAATATCTTGATTGGCTGGATGGTCTGACCGAGTTGTCAAATGTTGCAGGATTCTCGTTCCTGTATTCCATCCTGGGTTCCATCCAACATTCCGTGTTCCATCTGTTCTGTGTTTTCGGCATAGCCCTGACCAATCAAAAGAAAACGCGTCTCTTTTCAAACTTTAGCTTGCTTGTGTTTTATTTCATTTTAGCAGGTTTTTAGTTTGTAAATAGTGAAGATATGCTTGTTGAGCTGCTAGTACAAGTCGTTTAGTTGTTATTATTCATCGCTGAGTGTGAAGTTGAAGAGACGGGAAGCTAATATTTGCGGAAGCAGATAGACTGTACCTCGGTATTTTTGTGACCCTTTTAGGCTTAGACTTTGTACGCAGCAGAGCAGACAGAACACATACCTACTGTAAAACAAGAAGGTAAAGGTATACCTATATACCGTTTTCTAGACACCGTCACCGGCCCTTCTTTTGTTATGTTAGTTTTCAATGATTTTTTGCTTCTGTAATGGAAAGGGTGACTGCAGCTGGAGTTTTGTGATATTTCTTCTCCAGAAACAAATGAAGGGATGATGATGGGGGGTGGGGGATGGTCAATCAAAATTGGGCCGAGTCGGAAAACGATTCAGTCTTAATCCGAATTTTGCTTTTGAACATAACCTTGTTGAAGAATTTCATATTTTGCCCCTCCGCCCTCAATCAACATTTTCAGGTACACGCTTTTTTTATATAAGGAACCTACCTCAAGGCCAAGTTCTTAAAGTTCCTTATTTTTGGGCCTCTTTTGAGGCAATTGTAGTTCAAAAGTTCCTTAATAGTTCCTTAATTTTAACTGCACAAACAGTGGTCTTAACAATAAAAGAGAGACATTTGCATGTGAGCAAAGCTCGAGACTACTCAAAGAAACATTGGATAGATGTTTAACGTACAATTTATGCGATTTTCGACTGCAAATGAATGGAACCGGCTTTCTAATTCTTGATTTTATTTGCAGTGATAAAAGTATTCAACATTAAAAAGTTCCTTAAGGATTTTCTCTTTAGTAGTATAAGTTCTTTAAATTTTCGGGCCTCCTACATGCAGGTTCCTTATAAAGTGGTTCTTTATAAAAAAAAAGCGTGTAAGTCCCCTATATAGAGGTAACAGGTCAACTCATCCCAGCCCCACTACTGTAACTACCAACTTGCCCAATCTTAACATGGTCAGTCAAGTCAGAACTTTTATAATCTCGTCATCCCATGTGTTTGTAAAACTCGCTCTATCTGTTTAGTCAACTCACAGTACAATTGTGTGAATCTTTCACTTCAGTATGATAAAAGGTGGTTTAGGGCTGGAGCACCCAACTTAAACATTCATAGTTCAGTGCGGGCAAGTTGAATTTTTACATAGGTCAAGTTGACTTTGAAGGTGGCATGAGTTGTCTTTGAAAGTGTGGCAAGTTGTCCTAAAAATGTGTAATTTATAAAAATTTAACCCACCTCAACCCACCTGAACCCAGCACCGGAAAGCTTTTAACCCAGCTTCTCTCACCTTAGAACCAAAAACATTGTTAATATGCTATAAAAATGCTTTCGGGAATATACACTCATAGTTCTTGTTTACAAATTTGTTATCTCTTAGTAACTCAGGAGTCTAATTGGACAGGATTAAAGAATTGATCAAAATATTAGGATTTAAAGAACCTTTTTGCAACTTTAACTTTTATAAATTACGCCTTAAAATGAGGCAAGTTGGAAGTGGGGCATGGTGCCTTGAAACCATCTAAGAACAAGGAGGCCCAGGGTAGCCTCAGATGCTGGGCACTCCTGAATCATTAGTATTGTGAATGGCATTATTCTGGCAAAAAAATTTGATAGGATACCCCTTGTTTCTTTTTACTAAATACCAAACCCATTACTTTCTTTTGAGCACATAATGGTCCTTTTACCCATCACATTCAGGACCCCCACCCAGCTTTGTCACTGTCTATGACTGTATCCAAGTTAGCATTTAATCTGTGTACTTTTCCCTTTTGCTTTTAGGTAAAATTCTGAATATGGCTGTACATCAATGGATATTCTTTGCTGTTTTACTTCGTTTATGGACATCCACTGTTTGCCAGCAAGGTGAAAAAATGTCATTTACAATGCCAAAGATATCAGAAGAAGAACAGCATTCGCAACATGTTCCAGCTAATTTGGCTTGTGATGCTTGTACTGCAGTAGCTTTTCAGGTACTTTGTGTTATTTTGATTAAAAGTACCACATTTTTTAATACCCACATATCCACAGTTTTTAAATATACCCACATTGAGTAAACACCCCTCAAAAGCTTATGCCTCCTTTAAATGCCCGTCTTATTAACAGGAGGGGTTTATTAAAATCAAGTGGTAGTTTTCAGCTCACTTACCAGGGGCGGACTGGCAGGGATGCTAGGTTGCGATCGCAACCCGGGCCCTCTTGCTACCGGGCCCTTAATTGATAAATTATAACAAATTAACTTTTCATCATTCATACGAATCATTATTGCTAGAGATTACAATTAATAGAAATCAAGATGAGATTTTGAACGCAAATATTTAGCATCAGCCTTTGGGGGGCCCATTGTAGGTTTTGCTTCACGGCTTCGACCCTATCCAGCGTTGCGCTTACATTAAGTAGGGGTCAGCTGTTTATGACACAGAGATTTTGCAACTCAGATCGGGCAATGTAATATCTATAGAGATTTTTATAATTGCGATAACCAGCGAAAACATTATCGGGCATACTTAAAAGCTTTTCTGTCTGGCACTCCTCAGAGTATGAACGTCAGAAACAGACCAAAACACTTAGACTAAAGCGGAACTTCTACCCAGATGCGGATCGAAATGCACCAATCAGAAAGAAGAGCTAAATTGGCATTGTGTTTTAAACTATACCCGGGGGTACTTCAATGTTTCCATGATCAGACGTGAATCTGGACTTTGACAAAGGGACCCATTTGTATGATAGGATTTTCAAGGATTTCTGACCCATTTGCATGAAAATCGGGAAATTTCAAGCCCTTGTGTATGAATTTGGTTGATTTTAAAACCCTTTTAAAGTGCTAGAATTCACGAAAAATCTCACAAAATCGAATCTGACGGCGATTATTTGCAATCAATGTGACCGTGCTCTGTTGTTGCTGCTAATTCATCCTTCAAAAGCAAAAAACAAAGTAGAAAGGTTGTCAGCCACTTTGCGGTAAATCATAATGGGACCTATTGGTAAGAAAATCCTAAAATACCGACCCATCAACCAGAATCTAGCAGAATATCAGACCCATGTGTAGAGAATTTCGGTCGAAAAAACCCATCCATATGAGCGGCACGTCTAGTATGTCTACATATTGAAGTAACCCCATGTAGGCTGAACCCTGACAATTTGAGGATGGGTTGTTGCCTAGAGTTGAAAGAAATTTTTATGTTGTGCATGTCTTTTACGTGGCAGTAGCAACGAGTCTCAATAACAGGCAGTAAATAGATTCTAGAAATTATCCTTTTGGATTGGCAGAAGTTCATTGAAGTGCGACGAAAATTGTAGTCTAGCGGTCTCAAAATGGTAAAAATGGTCATTAGAGCGTTTCTAAGTTACATTTTTTCCTAATTTTCTGGCGGAGCACGCCCCTGGTCAACGTATATGATAAATAAGCTTCTGTAGGTACGGGCCCTTTTACTGGAAGTAGCAACCCTGGATATTCGTTGCCAGTCCGCCTCTGTCACTTACTCACCAGTAATGGACCAGTTTCTTATAGAAGACAGGTCAAAATAACCTGACTCAAACGAGAAAGGGAAATAATGTCATGAGCTATTTTCATTCGGAGAAATATTTTGTTTTTTGGGGTACATGGACTATGATAATTTCTTTGAAAACTTATGCAAAACTTCATGAAATGGAAGTTTATAGTGTTTCATTAACAAAAATTCACTACAAAATACAGTATACACGTCTTTTTTATAAGAAACCTGGCTTGGGGCCTAGTTCTAAAAGTTGCTTAATTTTTGGCCCAATTTTAGTTCTAAAAGTTCTTAACATTTTCTTGATTTAATGGAAATAAATTGCAGTAAAAATGATAAAGAAACGTGAATATAGCAAGCTACAAAGAATTAGCCATGCTGGTGCGAGAAATTGAACGGAAATGCTTGAGAATTGATTCTATGTCCACTGAAATCTGAAAACTGTTGGAAAACTGACACAAAAATTTCTCAAGTTTCTTAACTTCTTCCTCCTAGTTCTAAAGGTTTCTTAACTTTTGGGGTGTCGAGTTCTAGGTTTCTTATAAACCGGTTTCTTGTAAGAAAACATGTATAGCAAATAGCACAGTGGGGCACAGGGCCATAGTTGTATAGGGCCGTGGAGCCATGGGGTGGTGGATTAGTAAAAGCCAAAAAAGTTGCAAATTTGAATGCACCCTTTCAAATTTGATAAACACCTTGGGTGGTTAAGCCAAGGTGTATGGTAATCATAAAAATGCAGACTATTATGAGATTTTTCATCAGTATAGGGCATGAAGCAATCATTTCTTGAGAAACAGTATGTTAAGCCAGTGGAGTAGGGAAGTTGGGCAGGGAGGGTCAAGTGCTCCCAGGTGCAAAGCCATAGCGGCCACAAAATTGTAAAATTTAATTTGGTAATTATTGGAGAGATAAAAAATGGGGCCAAACATTCTTGTCTGCTCCAGTGTTGACGACGCTTGCTACGCCTCTCTGTTAAACTAGCAACATTTTTGCAAAAGTGATTTTTGGTTCTCTTTGCAGATGAAAAAACAACTTGAAGCAGAAGAAAGTAAGAAAAATGGTAGAAAATTAAAGGAATCAGAATACCTTGACTTGTTTGAACAAATTTGTTATGGGAAAACGTTTGATGAGTAAGTATCAAATTGCTAGGTAGCAAGTTTTTCAACTCCCAACTAATTGTGTGTCTGGAATGAGTACTTCATTGTTCAATATTATATATAAGAGATTTAGCAAGGATTTTCAGTTGCAACCAATGTCTATTTATACCCCATGAAAAAGAAAAAGGTGAAATATTGGATGCTTGAGAGACCATAGCAGCTCTAGTGGTTCGTTTTTGGGACCTTTTCTGCCTATTCTTTTCTGACATTGTAAACTCTTTTTCTCAACAACTCTTGGGAAAATCAGAGACTTAACGACAAAAAAGCACAGTTTGTCGGCATAATTTTAGGCAAAGAGAGCAATCACCCCAAGCAACAACCTAGCCTCAAAGATGATTCAGGCATAGGAACAACATTTACTCAACAACCCAAAAATTATGCAGAAAATACAGTAAGAATTGTTTTATAATGAGGCCCCCAACGGGGTGTTCAAGATCACCGGATCACACGCAATTTTTCGACGATTCACGCAATCACGCACGATAAAACTTCATTTTCACGTGCATTCAACCTTGGTCGTTGCTCCCTGAAATTTTGAGCATGATCAATATTCAGGATGTTTAACTTAATATATCTAAAGGATTGGCTTTGAAAAATTCCTTCCAGCACGAGTTTGTAACAGGGAACACACAAAATTAAGATTTTAGGGGACTTAATTAATTCATCATATGAGAGAATGACAGAATACAGTTAGCTGACAATGCTCGATAGATAAAAGGGCATTCCTGCATTCAAGCAACCTCTTAATTATGTCGCCAATACTGCAAATCACGAAATCACAAGCCATGCAAAGCATTTCACGCGACACGCAGGAGTTTAGATTCACGCATTCACGCAAAAAAATTTCTCGTTTCACGAAATCTCGCATGAAAAATGGTCCAATAACGCATCACGCATCACCGCTTGGGGGGCCTCTAAAATCATTAGCAAAGCAAGATCTTTGTTCCATTTTGGAGTTTTGGAATCTGATCTGTCCACATCAAAACCAAAAGGCAAATAACGCAAAAATGCAAGAGAGGTTTGTTCTGCAAATTCATCATCATTATCATCATTATTATTATCATCATCATCATCATCATCATCATCATTATCCTAATTATCCTCATCCTTATCTTTAACATCATTATCATTGTCATCATTATCACCATCATCTTGATTACCATCATCATCATCATTATCACCATCATCTTGATTACCATCCTCATCCTCCAGGGTCAATGTCTTCAATTGTTGAAGAGCTCTGGTAAGTTCTTGTTCACGTCCTTGTTCTTGTTGGCCTTGTTGAACATGTACACTACAAATGGTGGTCAAGGATTCTAAGTATGGTGGGCTTTCCAGGTTTATTGCCAGGTCACCTCTTATTGTATATCTTTGAGTAAAAACTGTTATCCTGCAATTGAAGCGACCATCACCATCAGGAGGCAATCGCTTCTCGTATTCCACTCCCTGATCTTGAATGAACATTGTTGTATTTATGTCTATAAGCTCTTGGAAATCCTTACGAAAAATGTACATTCTGGATGGAATAGAAACACTTCCTGGGTTCTCTGGCAGTCTCTGCTCAATGACATAATGAGGGTAAAACCGATCATACTCACTGCAGTATCTGAGCTGGTCTTGATCGTTACCATTTGCCAAATCAAATAGTATTACTACTCCTGCCGATGATGGTTGCGTCTCGCTTTCAAAGTTACGGGCGTCGAGATAATTTCTGTCATAACAGTTATTGATTCCCCACATCGTCGGATTCATACCTGTGGAATCAGCCATGCAAATGCGAGCACAGACACCAAGTCGCCTCGACAAATCATAGGGCTTGCCAAATCTCAAATTATTATCATTGTTTGCGCCTTTTACGCGATTTATTGTAGATCTTTTAATGTGTTGTAATTTCAGCCTGTCTTGGTTTCTTAATTCCGCAACTGCTCTTGTAGCTATCTGAAACAACGGATCAATGCTAAGAAACATATGTTCAGCCATTTCATTTGTTTATAACCAGACTCTGTTTCCTTGTGTGTCTTTTGGTCGACAGAGACAACTGGAAAGAGGCCCTGTGTGTCTACTTTTTGTAACACAATACCGCAAACACCGGGTGGTTAATGGCTTCGCCAATGGGCGACTTTGCTGTCATCGTCAGATAGTGTTTGTTGTTTTGTTACTAAGGTTTTAATCCCTAATCCCTTTTTGGCATTTGTTTTGTTTCCTGCGTAAATTTGATTCTCCTTAAGCAATTTACGTAAATTTTGTTCTTGTTATGACTTGGTTACCATGACCGAAGTCGTGGCGAAATCCGTTTAAATACAGGGAAACTTTTGGCAGAAATTGAGATTTAGATCGTGAGAGCAGCCTACTGGACTATGTTTCTCTCAAAATCCTCCTCCCCAACTACACTGACACCACACAGTAAACGTCTGCACGCAGGCAAAATGAGAGAAACAATGATGTTGTCTTTCTACTTGTGAGCATAATCATAATCTCATAATCATCATACTGTTTTCGTGAGTGAGTCTTTTAGTGTCACAGAGAATTTCTGCAGGAAAGCAGGGCTAAGTTCCTTAAGAATATTCCCCACAACTTTTAGAAAAGCGGGGTAATTATACATTTTTGCCAAAGTATCGCTACGGTACTCCCTTTAGTCTAAAATATATAATTATTGTTACATGGGACATACAAACAACTACACGCATTTTTTTTATAAGGAAGTGCTTTGTAAGGAAGGTAGTACTCGGATAGGCAAAAACTTAAGGAATTCCAGTACTGGATCAGAGACTATTAAGGAATCTGACTTTATTAAAAGTGATGAAGTCTTGTGAAGCTGATCGTTACATGTATAAAACGAGCATGCAATACCCTTTTTGTCAATGGTTTAATTAGTATTCATTTCTATTCGTCTTCTGACACCTTCATGTCCCTTTATTCTCTTGTCCCTAGGTTTATTTTTAAGAAACAAGTATAAAAGTTAAGGAATCGCTAAGGAATTTTCAGTACTCAAATTTGGCTGTCAGTTAAGGAATTTTCAGTACTGGGCCTGACCTGAACTTCCTTATAAAAAAAAATGCGTGTAAGACCAAGTTTACACGTGAACTGGTCAAAATTTCAATAGTCCCCAGGTGAAATTCGAATTTAGCATGTTTGAAAACCTTGAATCCGTTTTCAAAAGTTTGACTGGAACAGTTTTCCGACTTTGCCGATTGGAGACCTGTCTACACTTTTTTTTATGAATAAGCAACTGTTCAATAAGCAACCAGGGCTGAGATTGTGCTAAAATTTCTGGTGAAATAGCTTTCTTTATACTGTACATCCTTGCAAACTTGTCAGTTACATTGAGAAGCCAAAAAAGAGCCAAAATAAGAGGTTTTAGGGGGTACCAGGCATTCTGTGACGGCTGAAATCCTAGATACGTTAAGCAACTCTTGAGGGCTGGACGAAAGTCAAGTTGCTTATTGAAAAAAAAAGTGTAATAGTTTTTAATGTTCAATGATTCAACTTAAAGTCTTCGGTGGATCATTTGGTCAAATGGAATTTATCGCTTTGTGCAGAAGTTTTTCTCCGATTTAATTTGATTTCAAAAGTTTATTGAAAAATGAAAAAGTCCATTTTATTCCTAACAAAGTCCCATCAAACACGGAAAGAATGGATGAAGGACGCTGTGAAAACCTGGACCAAACTGGGCTAGGAACAGGACTAACAAGACTGGGGAACTGGAACCAGGAACCTTGCTAAAGACCATGAATACTTTCAGGACTAAGGAAAATGTGAAAAATAATAAGACTGATGAACTGAACCAAGGAATGGGACTTTAGACTAGGAATTACTTCAATACTCAGAAACATGAACAATTACTGATGAACAGGACTGAAAATGGACCAAAGACCACAAATAATATCAGGACTAAGGAACTTGAATAAAGACTGAGGAACAGGACTAAGGAACCGGACTGAAAACCATGAATAATTTCAAGAGTAAGAAACATGAAGAATAACAAGACTGAGGAAGAAAACCAAGGAATGGGACTTAGAAAACATGAAGAATTTCAGGACTAAGGAACATGAACAATAGAAAGACTGAGGAAAAAGATGAAGGAATGGGACTCGACAACCATGAAAACTTTCACAACTAAGGAAAATGAACAATAACAAGACTGAGGAACAGGACCAAGAAATGGGACTGAAGACCATGAATAATCTGAGGACTAAGAAACAGACCATAGAGAAAGAGGACTGCAGTACACTAACTAATTTGAAACTTCGGGACATCATGGCAGACTAAGGACCTTGGGCTAAAACAGAAAAAATGAACCTTGAGTGGCATTAGGTAAGAGTACCCAAGATCAGAAAAAAGGAACTAAGTAGAGATACACATCAAGGGACAGGAGTAAGGAAAGGGAACATGGAATGACTATTCTCAACAACTTGAACACAGTCCTTTTAAGGAGGAGGTCCTTAAGGCGGAGGTCCTTGAGAGGCGGTGGTATAAGGCGGGCAAGGGCTAGTCTGTATATACTAAAATAAGAATCGGATTAGCCACAATTTTGTAATAGTCCATCCGGGAAAACTATTCGAGATTCCGAGACGCGATTTTCCCACGATTCTGCCGCCCAGGGGTAGGCGAGCCAAGTTTCCTTCGTTTTTCCGTCTCTGTTGTTGTCTCTGGGGTAAGTGGGGCTAACCCTTCTTTGATGTGCGTCACTGGTGCCTGTTTGAACAATCTCCCAATTGTTCTCCATACGATGATGATTTCTGAATCACAACAGGGCATGGTAGCCCGGTTGGTAAGGCGCCGTAAATAGTAGGGGGTGACACGTTAGTGGAAAATCGCTTCAAAAATGAAAAACAGGCAGGCTGAAATCGAGGCTAAGTGTTCTTATAAAGAAAACGTGTAATACTTTGTCTTAGTCTAACACAGACTAAGACTAATATCAAGATGAAGTTCAAGATCAACTAAGACTAAGAATAGGACTCAGATTAAGATTCAAGTTCAAATTCAGATTTACATTAGCTTGAAGTTCCTCCTTAAGACTGGGACTAAGATTTAGATGCAGTTCACTTTAAAATTGAGATAGAGATTATTTTAAGTTTAAGTGTAAGGCGGCATTAGCATTAACATTTACATTAAAAGGCAGATTAAGTTTAAGGTTAACACTAAAATTTCCACTAAGATCTAGACTTAGACTTACACACATTAAGGGTAACAGTTAGAGTTATCTTAGGTGCCTAATTGCGGGGCATTGGAAAAGGTGGGGGGTTGGAACTCAAGCCAGGATCTAATTGACAGGGGGGTCAAATAAACGGGTGGTCGGAATCTGTGTAACAAACGTTGTCAGAAAACTGCAGAAAGGCAGTGCGACTGGTCCTATAAGTAGTACTTATAGGCTAAGGCAATCCATAGCGTAACCAACAAATAGAGTGTACAAGTCGAAATTTCATACAAAGAAGGTCTAAGTGAAAAAAAATAAATTCATCGACACCAAAACTGATATCAATCTTGATAAGCGGAGGGGGTTCTAACAAGAGCAGGGGGCTTGGAAATGTTTCAGAAAATTAATTAGCGATGGGACGGCAATTATGCACCTAAGTAGGAGTAAGAGTAAGATTAACATTAAGAATAATATTAAGAGCAAGTAAAGCCACAGAAGTGCATAATCCATGAGAGGATGAGGTCCTTATGGGTGGAGTCCTTGGGATGTGGTGTTTAGCACAAGGCAATGGTCAGAGACAGGCAAGGGCTAGTCTGTATATACTAAAATAGGAATCGGATTAGCGAAAATTGTGTACCAGCTCATCCTCCCGGGCCGTCAAAGCTGCCCTGATCGGACTTTTTCCACTCTCTGCCGTCCATGGTGTAGGCGAGCCATCGCCCTTCGGTTTTCCATGCCTGCTGTAGTCTCTGGGGTAAGTGGGGCAAACCCTTCTTTGATGTGCATCATTGGTGCCTGTTTAAACAATCGACCGATTGTTTTCTATACGAAAATAATCTCGGTTAGCTGGGCTTATTTTGAATTTCCATATAAACGCAAAATGAAAAAAGTATAATGGGTTAGATAGGATGGCCGGGATCCCCATGATAATAATTGTCTCGGTTAGCCGGGACTATTTTCTCCATGCAAACAGGCCCTAAGAGCAAGAAATACCTGCAAATCAAAAGAAACTTGATATGTCTTGATATTGTGTAGGTAAATGCCGAGGGCGAGTGCTTCGTACCAGCTCATCGTATTTGCATTTGCCCGTTTGTCAGCCACCCTGGCCATCACAGATACAAGCGCACTACAAAAATACACGGGATCGCCAACACTGCTCTTTGAAGAATGGTAGAATCAGAAGCCAAAAGAGCGTTTACGTAACTTTGACGGAATCTTAAGTTACTAGCAAATTACTGGAATGTTGTTATCCAAAAGCTGAAAAATGTTTCGTTCTACGCGACATTCTAGAGTTCAAATTCTCAAAATTTTTCCGGGGGAGCATGCCCCCGAAACCCTCTTGCATTTTTGTCTCCCATTTCTGTGATGTCCCATCTGGCATTCTGACATGTCTCATTGCCCGAGAAGCTTTTTTCTGTTTTGTGACTTTGTTTGTTTGTTCACAGCTATGGAATAAAAACTGTGAATGGAGTAAATAGAATATCTGGGGATGGGCTTGAGGCGAAAGATGTTCCTGGGATGCTACAAGGAGGTGGAAAGTGGCCAGGAAGGTAAGAACTGATATATGCTATCTTTGAGCTTTGTCTCATTATAATTGCATGGAGTCGCAACGAATCGGAGAAAAAAAAGTCAGATTATTTGTGACATGTTGCAATCATGTTGGAACTCGCTTAGGGTATTTTCTGTGACCCCTTGCAATTATATGTAAACAGGTGAACATGCTGAAAATCTTTGCGACTGCTTGTGATCCTTATCGATTTATCACGCATTACGGTTCCAAATAAATGCCGCCCCTGTTTATTAATTTAGAGTTTTTCCTCACCCCCGGACCTTATTAGGACCCCCCGTTTCTTTATTTTGGAAGAAAACATTTCACTAGTGAAAGGATTCAACTACGTATATTAAATTCCCCCCCCCAGACCTCATTAAGCCCCCCGTTTATTAAATTTTCGAAAAATTTCCCACCCCCCTGTTTATTCATGGACCCCCGTTTATTTGGCACCTTAGAGTATTTTGATTATATGGAAACCAGTGGCTAGAAGTTGCTTCCAGAAAACCGTTGGCAACCGCAGGTTTACCCAAAATGAAGTGCAACTTTGTTTTAGACAAAACCTTTACTAGGATCTAGGCTTCCACCTCTTTCCATTTGCTTTGACAAAAGGGCGGGCAGAAAATGCAGTTCTGTGGGCATGTGCGGCAACGAAATCTTTCTCTTCGCGAAATCTGTTTTTTCTGTCTGGCTCAACTGTAGACCCCGGGGGAGGTACTTAGTATAATTTGGGTACGGGTATAGTGCCCAAAACCCATATGGGTGGATTTTGGGCACTGAAATTCTCTTAACATGGGTATGATTTTAACCAAAATCCCATAAAAGTGGGTGGCAAATTGAAGAAAAGTCGAAAGTTTAACTTTAATTCGGTCAGAAAAGTGGCAAAATCGCGTCAAAGATGTTCGTAGTACAATATCAAGCAATAAATAGGTCTAGAAAGGGGGCCTATTATAGGGGGTCCAGAAGCCGCGAAACCGCAAAAAATTTAGCTCAAAGCCGCAATCCGCGATTAAATTAATCGCCAAGCCGCGGCCGCTATTGTTTAGCCTTCCACTCCCCCTCATTAACATTAGCTTGTCAATCGACATTAATCTGGTTACTTAGTTACTTCCCTGGTTACTGTACTCAACCATTACATTTTCTAGCGGCACAGAGCCCTTTTCAGCCCGTCTGTTCTGAAATTCAGAATATAGCCGCTGGCCGTTTATTCGATAAAAAGCCGCAGCCGCATTCACAAAGCCGTAAACCGAGGCCAAAACACAGCGAAAGACGCAAGCCGCAACTTTTTCTGAGGCCGCAAACCGTAGCAAAATCATTGCCAAATCCGTAAACCGCACGAAAAAAAGGGGTCGAAGCCGCGAAGCCGCAAACCTATAATAGGCCCCCTAGAAAGTCTTATTATTCTCATATTCCGCTTATTTCTACTCATAAAATAGGGTCTGTTTCTGCAAAGGTTTACATTAGGAGTGGGTGAGTTTCCGAAATCTGGGCGGCACATCCCCGTCCATTCATAAGTGAAGTACCCCCCCCCCCGGGCTGTAGACTTTCACAAAGTCTGTTTCTCAAAGTCCTTCTCCAAGGGTCCACCATTCCGTGGTAACACAGGAGAGTGCTCTCCTTTGTTACCACGGAATGGTGGACCCTTGGAGAAGGATATTAAGAAATAGACTTGGGACAAGACTAGCGTAACTGTGAACTCCCAATCGGACAGCGATGGATAATGGATGCGGCTTCAGCCCTTGCAAGCAGACCGGATTCACAGCAAGAAAAATCGGCCTCCGATCCTTAAGCTGATTCGTTTGCTTACGGCAGCATTCGCTCAAGAGGCCTGTTTTGTTTTCTTCTTAAAGGTGTACGAGATTTGTGCTAAAACAAAAGGATTTCCAAGGGATTTCTGAGGGAACAATGGGTTTTCGAGCAAGGGTGTACGAGATTTTCGAGGAATAAATCGCCCCTCGCTTAGACTTTTGAATGGCTTTCTTTAGAAAGCTGAACTATTTTGTTCCAAGTGAAATCGTCGTTTCCTTGTATATTCCTTGTACTGTATATATATATATATTTAAGTTTGTATGTAGGTTAAGGGCATTTTCAGCCTAGATTACTTTTGTGATTACACGAAATTTTTTTTATAAGCAACTTCGCTCAGCCATAGTTCAAAAGTTGCCTTATTTTCGGACCTTTTATGACCACCTTTTAGTAGCAAAAGTTGCTTAATAGTTGTTTAATTTTAACTGTATCTTTTTTGCCCTAAGAATAGTAAGAAAAACAGCAAAATCTAACATTGCACATAAAATGACTGGAGTTATTTCTCCCTGCTGATATTGTTACCATTTGAGACTTGGTATTAAAAGTTAAACAGAATCAGAAACCCCTCAATGAAATGCCTCACTTAACGAGAAACACACCGTCCGTTTATAGGCGAGTTTTGACGACAAATGAATGGAAATAGCTTCCATTTTGAATTTTGATCAATCCTTGATTGTTTGCAGTGATATGAATTATAAAAAATTTAAAAAGTTGCTCAGGTTTTTTTCCTGTGGTATTATACGTTGCTTAAACTTTCAGGCCTTCTACATCTTGGTTGCTTACAAGCGGTTGCTTACAAAAAAAACTGCGTGTATTGTTAAATTGAGCCTAGATGGTGAAGACATGACAAAGCATTTATAAAATCTATAGCAAAACTATGCTTGCTTTCAGATTGGCAGAAAAATGTGGAACATTGCTTGGCGAAATAGGTGAAGATGAGGTTTATGCCGAATTCAGAGAGAAAGGAAGCCTGTTTGATTTGTTTTGCAAAGATTCAACCAAAGACTGCGTGGATAGAAAGAACGGCAAAGAGGAACTTTAAATTCATAATAAATCAGACAACTTTCTATTCTATCACCCTCACAAAACAACAATGTGCATAATTCTCGGAGACGTACACTTTTTTAATAAGCAGGTGAACTTTGTCCAGGCCTGAAAGTTTGAAAGTTGCTTAAAATTTTGGAAATTTTAGTCCTCAAAGTTGCTTAACAGAGGGTCCTGAAGGGGGGTGTCTGATCCCATTTCCCAGTCTATTTTTTTTCGAAATCCCATTTAAAGTCTTCAAAATCCCATTCTAATTCTATGTCTTTTTCGAATTAATGTACTTTATTTCCACAACGACAGCTCGAGTGTTCACCATCCTCTTTGTCGGTTGGGGTAGCTACTTTGTGTTTGCATGACTTAGTGTGATCTGCTTGGTGATTGGTGATAATTCTGATTGAACTGACATGTTCAGTCTGCATTTTAAGACGCAGAAAGATCTTAAAATGATTTATTACATTTAAAACATTAAAAAGCTACATTTTCATAAAAACTACTTACGAAAATGCATTTTTTTATGCATTTTTAGAACAGCAAAAAGGGAATCCCATACCCATCTGGTATTCTGTACCCCACTCCCATGGGTCAAAATCCCAGTCCCAGTACATCAAATCCCATTTTCCCAGCCCAAAATCAGGCCAATCCCATTCCCATTTTACCCCTTCAGGACCCTCTTAACAGTTGCTTAACATTTCTGTACCTACGAACGACTCTTGACCTCGCGGGTCAAAATCATCAACTGCTAGGCCTACAACACAAGATTTTCAACACGTTCCCTTGAGGTCTTCAAAAGGAAACCAAGTAAAAACAATCACTAAACAAAAAGGCAGCGTAATTGAAGCTTGATTTTTTTTACTTCTCAGATGCTTACAATCACGGGGATGGCTTCTGCCATAGTAAAGGTATCCGCATGCTAGAGGGTATACTTCCATGTGCCGCAACCAGCCGTTGTATAGGGTATACTTTTTCGGCCTTTTAGTCTAGCCAAGGTATAATTTTTTACAATTTTGGTCTAGCCAAGGGTACCAAATTTAGCTATATTGGTCTAGGGAATCGTCATGCTTCCAGCTTTAGTATCCTTGGAAAGTAGAAATTCCATCCTACCCATTTTTAAAAGAAGCGAATAAAAGAAACAGGTCGATCTTTGAAATTTGTCAGTCATTTATAACTCTGGGTACCGGGGCGGGTTAGAATTGGTGGGGGTATGAAAACTAGTCAAAGGAAATAGGGGGTATGAAAATCTTTGGCAAGTTTTGAGGGGGTATGAAGTTTTTCAAATTTATTGTCTGGAGAAAATCAACTCAATGAGATGCAAATGTCTATTGATCATTAAAATTTTTTGAGATGTCATGTCTTTGATACTTGTGACCATTATATGTAATTTAAATTAACAAAATTCAGAGATTTTTCTTTGCTTTGAGTTTTCCAAAGTTCTTTTCTTCTTTGCTGCATCCTTTTTAGCATTAGTAGCAGATGTTTTTGCAAGAATAGTTTCAAGTTTTTTAGCAACATCCGAGGCCTTCCTGAGGCTTCCATCATGGTCTGCAAATAAACCTTTTTCAAGGAGAAAATTAATCCCTCGAAGATGGAACTTTGGTAGCAGTTTGTCAAAATTCTCTGGACTCAGCATATCTATTTCAAGGACAAACTGGCTTTCTCCATTTCTGATGCGATTTGCATATGATGCACCATCTTTGCAGAACTGTGCAGAACATCACATGCACTTTTAAGAAGCCTCTGTTTCTTTTCTTTCTCCGACTTAGTAGCATTTGCTGTTTTTCTCTTCAAGGTACTTTTTTAAACAAGGAAAAGAAGTATTTTGCAGCTTCAGGTTAATCTCACCTGCAAGACTTGCAAGTTTATTAATGACAGGAATTAAATCTTCTATGATGTGGGCATAAATGATGGCTACTGGGGCATGAAATTTTTGACCAGTTTTTCAGTGGGGTATGATATTTTTAGAGAAAATTGAAAGGGGTGTGAAAACTATTGACCGCTTTAGGAAATCTAACCCGCCCCGGTACCCAGAGTTATAAATGACTGACCCTTAAACACTTAATTGGTTTGTCCATATCACAGATTTCTCCGCGCATTTCAGATACTAATTCAAGCAGAGTCAGGCAAAGGTTACGGTCATACGGTCACTGACCGGAGGAAGGTCAGTCAGAACAAAGGAAAATCTTTTGCCACACCCAAGACATGCCCATTTTTCATTGTTAAGTGAGGAAGGTTTTCAGCTAGGGTTTTTTGTCTGGAGGAAGGTTGAACACTTTTCTGGACTCTGAATTCAAGCTACAGCCCAGCCTCGTTTATGACCGTTATACTTTATGTCGACCAGCGGAATCCGAAAGGCAGTTCGTCATTATTTCTCGACACAATAATTTTGCAGATTGCAAGGACTTTTGTTATTTTTGTATCTTGTTATGTACAATTGATCCCAAATTAAGGCACGACTTAATGTACTTTATTCAAATTTAATATGTGAAGGGGCTTTTTTATATTTTCATCCCCCTCTTGAATCGCTACACGCTTTTTTTATAAAGAACCTACCTCAAGGTCTAGTTCTTAAAGTTCCTTATTTTTGGACCTCTTTTGAGGCAATTGAAGTTCAAAAAGTAACTTAATAGTTCCTTAATTTTAACTGCACATACAGTGGTCTTCAGAATAAAAGAGAGACACTTGCATGTGAGCAAAGCTTGCGACTACTCAAAGAAACATTGGATACATGTGTATCGTACAATTTATGTGATTTTCCACTGCAAATGAATGAAACCGGCTTTCTAATTCTTGATTATTTGCGGTAATAAAAGCATTCGACATTGAGAAGTTCCTTAACGATGTTCTCTTTAAGTAGTATAAGTTCTTTAAATTTTCGGGCCTTCTACATGTAGGTTCCTTATAAAGTGGTTCTTTATAAAAAAAAGCGTGTGTTAGAGCCAAGGAAGTTTTAATATTAGAGCTATACAGCGTGTTTCTTTGGTGAAGCGGGTTAGCTCGTGCGTTTAAATTTGGCAGCTAAATTTTCGCCTCGCAATGCGGTCTGTTTTTGTCGTTCAAACTGAAATTGTTTTGTGAACAGGGAATGGTCCAAAGTGCTGATCAAACAGATTTTCTGACGATCAGTAGTTTTGGTCGGCGAACCAAGGGTAAATTTGATTGCATATTTCCGGAAGATCATCAGCACAGAAGCTTATATTTTGGCGCAGAAAACCGGCCAGATTCTGAATCGGGCCCTGGCGGTAAAAGAAACGATAGAAGTGGAGATCGCCTTAGTGATGCCATAGGTGATGCCGACGCGTCTTGCATTCAGGCGCTTTGGATGTCAATTCACGAAATCACGAATAGAAACAACGAAACAACCCCATACAAGCAAGCAAGCCCCCGGGGGGGGGGGTAACTCCCATATGTATGGGTACGGGATGTGCCATTTTTTGAGGTACCTGTTTAGGGGTGGAAAATAAATTTTGGGGTATCAAATTTGCTAAAATTACAAACTTGGGGTATCATTTTTGCTAATTTTGATAAATTCACAATAACTGCCAAATAAATTTCAGCTGCGTAACTCTAAAACAAGCAAGCAAGCAATCTTTATTTGTAAACGCAGGTCAGGGGTTCTGGCAGCTATACAGCTGATGTGGACCTGCAGCTTGTGCCCCCAGACTGATATTCTAGAACGAATACCCTGGGTACTCATTTACCGACCTCGGAAGGATGGACAGCTGAGTTGACTGTAGGCTTGTGGAATTGGTCCCGACGAGATTCGAACCCACGACCTTACGATCGTGAGCCGAACGCCTTGACCACTCGGCCACACCACGTCAAGCAAGCAGGTCACGTGACAGTTGCTTGCGTTGCAAATTGTTGTTGTTGGTTGTTTGAACTTCGACCAAAAGGACATGACACTGAAAGATTTCTAGGCCAGTAAAGTTTACATTTACAATTACAGAGGAAGTGAAAACATGGGAAGACCTGGCTCTGTATCTGGCGGAGATGAGAGCTTTGCATTCAAATATGTTCTTTCAGCTATTGCTGCAACTTGTGCTGAAACAGGTAGGTAAATAACGGACGCACGAGCGCTCTCTGTAAAATTGATCGATTTTGCTTATTTGTCTGCTGGGGCTGGTGCGGCAGCAGCAGCATGTTGGCAACACACAAACATAACAGGGAAAGTTGCATGCTCAAGTGGCATGCCATGGCAGCCAGGACGTCAGATAATAACAAGGAGAACCATGAATTAATATCAATGAATTAATGAATAAATAAATAATATTAATAAATAAATAATATTAATGAATTAATATCAGCCTGCCAAGCTGATGGTTTGAGTTGCTGGGGGTGGGATGGGATTTCTACAAGCAAGTTCATCAAAGAACAATGGCAAAAATAAAATAAAAAAAACAAAATTTCCTCAAAACTCAGGGTGATCCCCACCACACCAGGCAATCTCATCTGAATCTCCAGCAAGATCAGACTGGAATCTGTGCATGCTACATATCAAAGGCTATTGTCCTCAAAACAATACACGTTTTTTTTTTATAAGGAACCTTTGTTCTGAGTTGAGGCTGGAGTTCCTTAATTTTTCAGCAAAATGAGGCTGAAAGTTCCTTATTCTGTTCCTTGTCGTGGGATATGTATAAATACTAATTTTTACAGCAATTTCATAGAAACTATTCTTCATTTCTAAATTGATGTATAAATGGAGCCTTTTGGGGAAGAATGATGGGAAACATATGTATTTCTGTTCCTTCTTCGTACAAATCGCCTTGTTCTTTAAAAAAATGTTTCTTAGTTTTTCATCCGAGCCTCGACAGTTCCTTAAAGTTCCTTAATTTTTTGGGAATTTTCAGCCTCGAGTTCCTTTAAAGGTGTTCCTTATAAAAAAAAACGTGTAAGGGTATTGTTTTTCTATTTTTGCAAGTTAGCAACCAAGCAAGCAATCTTTATTTGTTAACACAGGTCGAGGTTTCTGGCAGCTATCAAGCTGATGTGGACCGGCAGCTTGTGCCCCCAGACTGATATTCTAGAACGAATACCCTGGGTACTCATTTACCGACCTCAGAAGGATGGACAGCTGAGTTGACTGTAGGTTTGTGGCAAGTAGTCCTGACGAGATTTTCGAACCCACAACCTTTGCGATCGTGAGCCGAATGCCTTGACCACTCGGCCACACCACCCTAGTGAAACTGAAACTGAAACTAAGGTGCTGAACGTAAATCTGAAGTCAAAGTGTTTGGAGAAATTATATACAATTTCGAAGACAAGACCCCTAGAATAGTTGTATTGGAGAATGCATCATTTCAATTCATTTTACTTTTTTTTTCAAGTGACTTTTCCTCTTGATATCACCAAAACACGTCTGCAGACACAAGGTGAAATAGCTGCACATCTTGCTGAAAAAACAGTTGGCAAGAAAAGGCCATATAGAGGAATGCTAAGGACTGCATTTGGTATAGGTATGTAGACTTTATGTAGCATTTTTTAAAATTTGACTGCATTGAAAAATGTTCCCAATGACTCACTCTGTTGCTTGTAGACAGTTCATTTTGTTGAAGGTTTTGAGGTGTCGTGGCCTAAGCCAGCTGACTCTTGTTGTCTGAGGCTCAGAGGGGTCAGGGCTTGATCCCCAGTCACGGTAGCGTCACAGTCAGGTTTGAGGTCTCAATTAGTTAACTTATTACTGAGATCCTAGCAAGTTGTGCTAATTCACCATTACACCTTCACCTGTGTTAGCTAGAAGTAAGTAATTCCAGAACACTAGAGTAGTTGTTGCGGGGTTTAGAAACAGAAAAATGAATCTTCACTGGGCAGAATCGTTCAGGCAACGAGCTTCGTGACAAAGTCATTTCTAGTTTTTGAACAGTAGACAAACAGAACATGCAGTTCTGCAAATATGTAGCTACGAAATCTTCCCTTTGCCGAAGCATTTTCCCTGGTTGAGATCTGGCTTCAGTTTTATATAGACTTATTACATGAGTCCAAGTTATTGCAGCTATCACCTTAAGTTGTTGTTGTTGTTAAAGCACTGATCAAACTGATACTCACAGCTTTTGCATGCAAACAATAAATTTACTGAGCCAATCAGATTGCAGGGTTTAATTTTCTGCATAAGGACATGTTTAATAAGTCTAAGTCTTGGATGAAGGCTCCCCTGCACAAGAGGCTAAAAGTCCTGTACACTAGAAAATATAGACCCCCCCCAACCTTTCCAAAATCTGATTGATAAACATGATATAGCTGAGAAAATTGTGGAATTTTTCTTTCAGTTAGTAAAGTTGCATTGTGGTAAAGTTGGATTTTGTAACGTTTGAAAAATTTTCTGGTGAAGCATGGCACTGCACGCGCTAGTTACTGCCTCTTGTCCATAGGTCTTGTTGCACCTGTTTCTTATGTCATATTCATGCCATTGTTGGTAAATGTTACCTCTTGCACTTCTTAGGATATTTAGGCTACATGTCATTTACACGAGGGAATGTGGATCTGATCTAAAGTGGATCAGACCCAAAAGTTCTAAGTTTGGTATGAATAGGCCTTTCATTTACATGAGGCACGGATCCAAACCGTTTCAGGATCTGGTCCAGCCAGTGACACATGCATGGCTACTGAATATTTCTATAGTTATTTATGATAATATTTTCAAAAAGGGCCAGTTTTTTATTGGATCCTCCAGTTTACACGATGCAAAAGTAGATCAGATCTAAACTGTGTTTATTTCAAATTGATCCAAAGTAGGTTGGTTCAAGAACCAGAAATGGATCGGATCTACGAAATTGTGTGTAAACCCAAGGCCTATCCGTTCCCAAAGTAGCTTAGATCCACTTTAGATCCAATCTGCTTTTACTTGTGTAAATTTTGCCTTAATCTATTGATGTGACTTAATCTTATGCCATTTTATTTCATTTCTATTACAGTTCAAGAGGAAGGACTGCTCAATTTATGGCTTGGCATCACACCTGCAGTTCTCAGGCATGTTGGTGAGGAATGTTTAAAATATTTGAAAAATCTTTTCAAAACTCACATCTGACACAGAAGCTGTTTTTAGTTAGTTTCAAACAACAACCCAACCTTAAACACGGTTCTGCTATAGAACAACTAGACTCACTCCATAAGTCCCACTACTTCGCTCCATGTTGTTGTTGTTGTTTTCTAAAATCGCTCAGTGTGGAGTGACAAATTATAACAATACAACAATTATTGAATTATTGAATTGGAAATAAAAATTGGACTTTTCCACATACCGGTAAAATGAAAACGAGGCAACTCTATTTTGCCAGTCTCAGAGCTGTAAGGACATGAGTCACTGGTGGAGTGACAAATCAAAATAAGGAGCGAAAACTAGAGACTCATGTAGTGAGTCTATAGAACAACACTTGCTCGATAAACACAGGGTGCAGAGAATTATAGCAAGGATTTTTCTCACATTTTTGCAAAGCAAGAACTTTGTTTTATTTAGGGATTTTGGAATCTGTCCACATCAAAACCCAAAAGGTGGGTTTCGTGTAGAAAGAAAGAATTCGTTTTCTCACTTTGTACACTTAAATTGATTGCAAATTGATTATTGTTGAAAACAAAATCCTTCTTCAACTTCACTTTTCTTATTGGTGCATTTCGGTCCACATCTGGGTATACATTCTGCCTTGCTTTGACTAGTGTTTAGGTCTCGTAATTTATAAAAGTGAAAACCAGCTGAAACCACCGAAACCACCTGAAACCAGCAGAAACTGGCTGAAACCAGCTGAAACCAGCTGTTCTCACCTCAGAACAATCAAACTTGCTAATAGGTAAATAAAATAAATAAGATAATGCAAAATCTTTGCACATAATGGAAACAATTCATTTATTTCTAGTTTATACTGGTTGTCGAATGGCATTCTATGAATATTTACGTGATCACGTACTGAAGAAAGATGCAGATGGATATTTTCCACTGTGGTAAGTTGCCGTGAATTAAATTTTTTAACGCTTATGATTTTACTTAGCGAGTTTTACTGGGTTGTCCGTTAACTATCGGTCCTCAATCTCGAAAAGGAACGTCTTCCATCAGTGTTGAACAAACAGTGTTGCAGGATGTTTCAGGAATGTTTGATTCATTTGGTCAGGTCGTAAAACATCTCCAAACTATGTTGGATAATCATTGTTGCAGGATGTTTCAGGAATGTTTGATTCATTTGGTCAGGTCGTAAAACATCTCCAAACTATGTTGGATAATCATTGTTGCAGGATGTTTCAGGAATGTTTGATTCATTTGGTCAGGTCGTAAAACATCTCCAAACTATGTTGGATAATCATTGTTGCAGGATGTTTCAGGAATGTTTGATTCATTTGGTCAGGTCGTAAAACATCTCCAAACTATGTTGGATAATCATTGTTGTAGGATGTTTCAGGAATGTTTGCTCATTTAGCCAAGGCGTAAAACATCTCCAAACTCTGTTGGATAATCATTGTTGCAGGATGTTTCAGGAATGTTTGATTCATTTGGTCAGGTCGTAAAACATCTCCAAACTATGTTGGATAATCATTGTTGCAGGATGTTTCAGGAATGTTTGATTCATTTGGTCAGGTCGTAAAACATCTCCAAACTATGTTGGATAACCATTGTTGCAGGATGTTTCAGGAATGTTTGATTCATTTGGTCAGGTCGTAAAACATCTCCAAACTATGTTGGATAATCATTGTTGCAGGATGTTTCAGGAATGTTTGATTCATTTGGTCAGGTCGTAAAACATCTCCAAACTATGTTGGATAATCATTGTTGCAGGATGTTTCAGGAATGTTTGATTCATTTGGTCAGGTCGTAAAACATCTCCAAACTATGTTGGATAATCATTGTTGCAGGATGTTTCAGGAATGTTTGATTCATTTGGTCAGGTCGTAAAACATCTCCAAACTATGTTGGATAACCATTGTTGCAGGATGTTTCAGGAATGTTTGATTCATTTGGTCAGGTCGTAAAACATCTCCAAACTATGTTGGATAACCATTGTTGCAGGATGTTTCAGGAATGTTTGATTCATTTGGTCAGGTCAAAACATCTCCAAACTATGTTGGATAATCATTGTTGCAGGATGTTTCAGGAATGTTTGATTCATTTGGTCAGGTCGTAAAACATCTCCAAACTATGTTGGATAACCATTGTTGCAGGATGTTTCAGGAATGTTTGATTCATTTGGTCAGGTCGTAAAACATCTCCAAACTATGTTGGATAAACATTGTTGTAGGATGTTTCAGGAATGTTTGCTCATTTAGCCAAGGCGTAAAACATCTCCAAACTCTGTTGGATAATCATTGTTGCAGGATGTTTCAGGAATGTTTGATTCATTTGGTCAGGTCGTAAAACATCTCCAAACTATGTTGGATAACCATTGTTGCAGGATGTTTCAGGAATGTTTGATTCATTTGGTCAGGTCGTAAAACATCTCCAAACTATGTTGGATAAACATTGTTGTAGGATGTTTCAGGAATGTTTGATTCATTTGGTTAGGTCGTAAAACATCTCCAAACTATGTTGGATAATCATTGTTGCAGGATGTTTCAGGAATGTTTGATTCATTTGGTTAGGTCGTAAAACATCTCCAAACTATGTTGGATAATCATTGTTGCAGGATGTTTCAGGAATGTTTGATTCATTTGGTCAGGTCGTAAAACATCTCCAAACTATGTTGGATAACCATTGTTGCAGGATGTTTCAGGAATGTTTGATTCATTTGGTCAGGTCGTAAAACATCTCCAAACTATGTTGGATAACCATTGTTGCAGGATGTTTCAGGAATGTTTGATTCATTTGGTCAGGTCATAAAATATCTCCAGACTATGTTGGATAACCATTGTTGCAGGATGTTTCAGGAATGTTTGATTCATTTGGTCAGGTCATAAAATATCTCCAGACTATGTTGAATAAACATTGTTGCAGGATGTTTCAGGAATGTTTGATTCATTTGGTCAGGTCATAAAATATCTCCAGACTATGTTGGATAACCATTGTTGCAGGATGTTTCAGGAATGTTTGATTCATTTGGTCAGGTCGTAAAACATCTCCAAACTATGTTGGATAACCATTGTTGCAGGATGTTTCAGGAATGTTTGATTCATTTGGTCAGGTCGTAAAACATCTCCAAACTATGTTGGATAAACATTGTTGTAGGATGTTTCAGGAATGTTTGATTCATTTGGTTAGGTCGTAAAACATCTCCAAACTATGTTGGATAACCATTGTTGCAGGATGTTTCAGGAATGTTTGATTCATTTGGTCAAGTCGTAAAACATCTCCAAACTATGTTGGATAATCATTGTTGCAGGATGTTTCAGGAATGTTTGATTCATTTGGTCAGGTCAGAAAACATCTCCAAACTATGTTGGATAATCATTGTTGCAGGATGTTTCAGGAATGTTTGATTCATTTGGTCAGGTCGTAAAACATCTCCAAACTATGTTGGATAATCATTGTTGCAGGATGTTTCAGGAATGTTTGATTCATTTGGTTAGGTCGTAAAACATCTCCAAACTATGTTGGATAATCATTGTTGCAGGATGTTTCAGGAATGTTTGATTCATTTGGTCAGGTCGTAAAACATCTCCAAACTATGTTGGATAACCATTGTTGCAGGATGTTTCAGGAATGTTTGATTCATTTGGTCAGGTCGTAAAACATCTCCAAACTATGTTGGATAAACATTGTTGTAGGATGTTTCAGGAATGTTTGCTCATTTAGCCAAGGCGTAAAACATCTCCAAACTCTGTTGGATAATCATTGTTGCAGGATGTTTCAGGAATGTTTGATTCATTTGGTCAGGTCGTAAAACATCTCCAAACTATGTTGGATAACCATTGTTGCAGGATGTTTCAGGAATGTTTGATTCATTTGGTCAGGTCGTAAAACATCTCCAAACTATGTTGGATAAACATTGTTGTAGGATGTTTCAGGAATGTTTGCTCATTTAGCCAAGGCGTAAAACATCTCCAAACTCTGTTGGATAATCATTGTTGCAGGATGTTTCAGGAATGTTTGATTCATTTGGTTAGGTCGTAAAACATCTCCAAACTATGTTGGATAAACATTGTTGTAGGATGTTTCAGGAATGTTTGCTCATTTAGCCAAGGCGTAAAACATCTCCAAACTCTGTTGGATAATCATTGTTGCAGGATGTTTCAGGAATGTTTGATTCATTTGGTTAGGTCGTAAAACATCTCCAAACTCTGTTGGATAACCATTGTTGCAGGATGTTTCAGGAATGTTTGATTCATTTGGTTAGGTCGTAAAACATCTCCAAACTATGTTGGATAAACATTGTTGTAGGATGTTTCAGGAATGTTTGCTCATTTAGCCAAGGCGTAAAACATCTCCAAACTCTGTTGGATAATCATTGTTGCAGGATGTTTCAGGAATGTTTGATTCATTTGGTCAGGTCGTAAAACATCTCCAAACTATGTTGGATAACCATTGTTGCAGGATGTTTCAGGAATGTTTGATTCATTTGGTCAGGTCGTAAAACATCTCCAAACTATGTTGGATAAACATTGTTGTAGGATGTTTCAGGAATGTTTGCTCATTTAGCCAAGGCGTAAAACATCTCCAAACTCTGTTGGATAAACATTGTTGCAGGATGTTTCAGGAATGTTTGATTCATTTGGTCAAGTCGTAAAACATCTCCAAACTATGTTGGATAAACATTGTTGTAGGATGTTTCAGGAATGTTTGCTCATTTAGCCAAGGCGTAAAACATCTCCAAACTCTGTTGGATAATCATTGTTGCAGGATGTTTCAGGAATGTTTGATTCATTTGGTTAGGTCGTAAAACATCTCCAAACTCTGTTGGATAAACATTGTTGCAGGATGTTTCAGGAATGTTTGATTCATTTGGTCAAGTCGTAAAACATCTCCAAACTATGTTGGATAAACATTGTTGCAGGATGTTTCAGGAATGTTTGATTCATTTGGTCAAGTCGTAAAACATCTCCAAACTATGTTGGATAATCATTGTTGCAGGATGTTTCAGGAATGTTTGATTCATTTGGTCAGGTCGTAAAACATCTCCAAACTATGTTGGATAATCATTGTTGCAGGATGTTTCAGGAATGTTTGATTCATTTGGTCAGGTCGTAAAACATCTCCAAACTATGTTGGATAATCATTGTTGCAGGATGTTTCAGGAATGTTTGATTCATTTGGTTAGGTCGTAAAACATCTCCAAACTATGTTGGATAAACATTGTTGTAGGATGTTTCAGGAATGTTTGCTCATTTAGCCAAGGCGTAAAACATCTCCAAACTCTGTTGGATAAACATTGTTGCAGGATGTTTCAGGAATGTTTGATTCATTTGGTCAAGTCGTAAAACATCTCCAAACTATGTTGGATAATCATTGTTGCAGGATGTTTCAGGAATGTTTGATTCATTTGGTCAGGTCGTAAAACATCTCCAAACTATGTTGGATAAACATTGTTGTAGGATGTTTCAGGAATGTTTGCTCATTTAGCCAAGGCGTAAAACATCTCCAAACTCTGTTGGATAAACATTGTTGCAGGATGTTTCAGGAATGTTTGATTCATTTGGTCAAGTCGTAAAACATCTCCAAACTATGTTGGATAATCATTGTTGCAGGATGTTTCAGGAATGTTTGATTCATTTGGTCAGGTCGTAAAACATCTCCAAACTATGTTGGATAAACATTGTTGCAGGATGTTTCAGGAATGTTTGATTCGTTTGGCCAGGGCGTAAAACATCTCCAGACTTTGTTGGATAAACATTGTTGCAGGATGTTTCAGGAATGTTTGATTCGTTTGGCCAAGGCGTAAAACATCTCCAGACTATGTTGGATAACCATGTTCGGAGGATGTTTTGCGATTTTTTATTCATTTGGCCAAGTCGTAAACCATCATTATGAATATTTGATTCGTTCGGCTAGGCTAGGGCTTTACGTTGCTAATCTATTTGAGCTTTTGAGTATTTATCATTTTCTTTAATATATAAGGAAATCCATCCTCGGAGGTCTTTCAGCTGGTGCTGCTGCGCAGTTTATTGCAAGCCCAACTGATCTGATCAAGGTTCAGATGCAAACTGAAGGTCGACGTGCTCTTGAAGGAAAACCAAAAAGGTAAGATTAACTGCATGAGAAACCTAGCTCCGGGCCTAATTCTAAAAGTTTCATTGTTCTTACCCTTCTTTAGTACTAAGGCCCTGGCCAAACGATCAAACATTGTTGGTCCAACATTTGAGATTTGCTTGTCAGGCAAAATGTTTGACCGTTTGGCCACGTCCAAAAACATTTCTCGCCCAACATTTTTTGCTAGCGTCAAACAAAAAATGTTTGAAATTTTTCAAAAACATCACGCCACAAAGTTTGTTACTTTGCTTGTCAAGCAATGTTTTTCGACGTGGCCAAACGGTCAAAAATTCTTTTTACAGCAAATTGAAAATGTTGGACCAACAATGTTTGATCGTTTGGCTAATGCCTAAGACTTTCTGTAAACTTGCTTGAAATTGTCCGCAAGTGTGCGGGAATTCTTGGAGTAATTTCCTCAGTTACTGGAATCCAGTGAATTCAGAGTGTCTTTGCTCTGCTCACACTCCTAGAATATAAACATCAGAAACAGAGTGAAACAATTGACTAAGCCGGGATTTGTACCAATCTGTGGATTGAAGTGCACCAAACAGCAAAGTGAAACTAACTGGGTTTTTTGTTTTAAAAACCAAGCAGCTTGTTGGACACACCGGGATGATCAATTGAGTAAATTGAAGAGTCCACGTGAGAAAACGTATCAAAACGGAACGAAAACGACATCAAAGCAGTACAACAGTCTGCAGTCTTCAACGTTCTTAACCCTGGCTACTGAACTGAATCGCTTGGAGCTACAAAACTACTAGAAATAAGCTACAATACGCTTTTTTTATCAGGAACCTACCTCGAAGCCTAGTTCTTAAAGTTCCTTATTTTTGGGCCTCTTTTGAGGTAATTGTAGTTCCAAAAGTTCCTTAATAGTTCCTTAATTTTAACTGCCCATACAGCGGTCTTAACAATAAAAGGGAAACATTTGCATGCGAGCAAAGCTCGAGACTACTGAAAGAAACATTGGATACATGCTCAACGTAAAATGTATGTGATTTTCGGCTGCAAATGAATGGAACCGGCTTTCTAATTCTTGATTATTTGCAGTGATAAAAGTATTTAACATTCAAAAGTTCCTTAATGATTTTCCTTTTAGTAGTATAAGTTCTTTAAACTTTCGGGCCTTCTACATGTAGGTTCCTTATAAAGTGGTTCTTTATAAAAAAAAGCGTGTATTTCTAAAAAACAAAGTTTCGTGGCTTGACTGTGGCAGATTTCTGTCATCCTTGGAGTCGAAGCATAAACCAAAAGCTATAGAAAAGTAACCTGGATGGAATGTTTAGGAAGCCGTTCCCACTGGCAGAATTTCTTGTAGCAGTGTTTTGTGATGAAAGGAGTTTTTGCTCTCGAGATTGCTATGGCTTCGTAGTCAAATCCT
The DNA here is from genome assembly GCA_014526335.1 of Chrysaora quinquecirrha. Taxonomy (NCBI): domain Eukaryota; kingdom Metazoa; phylum Cnidaria; class Scyphozoa; order Semaeostomeae; family Pelagiidae; genus Chrysaora; species Chrysaora quinquecirrha. The sequence goes on from JACTAT010000037.1 coordinate 12,820,328, forward strand.
GCTTGCTTTTGGTGTTGGCATGTCAAAAGCTTAGGTTGGAGTCCAAGTCACCTACTTAGCTTTTCTTGACCGAATCAAGCGAATTTCTTTCGTAGCAATTCGCTTTTATTGCTTAACGAAGCAACAAAATTTTTTTTGTTCTTTTGGAACTGATTCGGTTTTCGTTGTTTCTCGGTGCGTCTTTAGGTTACGTGATAATTTAGGACTGGTTCGAGTCTGATTTTCGCGCCAAAATGGCGGGAAAGGAGACGAGTCTTACTTTTTAAGATTCTTGTCAAGATTTGTCAGCTGTTGGATTTAAATTTTGATTAATGCGGGGAGTTTGTTGCGACTGCTAATAGAAAGAGTGTGATATTTCTGTGAAACTTGAAATTTGCTTGGAAGACCTAATCAATGAGTTCTTTTTGTTTTGCTTTGGTTCCACGCCTTCGTAGAATCAAAGAGCGAAGCAAAACTCTGATTCGCTTCAAAAGAGCGCCCCCCCCCCACAGTGTGGAGGTCTTGTATGTTTATCGTACACAGTGAAAAACTTTATCCCCAAACTGAACATAAATTAACCCTATTCTTTCCCTAAACCGTCCTTAAATTTAAGGAACAAGCTGTGTTCTTTCTGATTTAGAGTCATCGACTAGATGTTCGACTACGTCCCTAAATTGTCTCGAATTTTGCCGAAATTTTATGCCCCTACATGTGCATTCTTTATACGATGCTATATCGTTGTTGTCTAAATATATTTGTCATGAATGGCGAACACAAAGATAGATTTTTCCACAAGTGGCATACCACAATTGATGGGATTCGAACCCAGGACTGCATGATCAGAGAGCCAACGACGTTTCGACTGAGCTATAGAGCTCAATGAAAGCGCCGAGTTACTCTCCAAGTCATACAGCCCAAGGCTCTTATCCCATTTTGCTTTTTGTGTTTCGGCTATGTTGAGCCTTCTTCAGCACCATAACTATTTGTATATATTTGTCATGAATCGTTGTTGTCTAGGGGTACTTCATTGTTCAAGAGACTAGACGTGCCGCCCAGTTTTTCAAAACCCTTTTCTGTTTGTCGTGGTACCCATGTATAGAAATTCTGTTTGTCGTGGTACCCATGTATAGAAAAAAAAACGAAATTTCTTACCCATTTGTACCAATATCTCAAATGTTACATATATTTTGCTACCCATGTGTAGAGATTCTTTACGGAAAACCAACCCATATGTAGGGAAATTGGCGCTGAAAAAGTTACCCATTTGGGCGGCACGTCTAGTATATTGAACAATGGAAGTACCCCGGGTAGTTTCATTACGGTAGGTTTTCTAATTAAGGGAGGTAGCCGTTAAATTTAACGGAAGGCCGGGAATTCTAACTTGAAATTTTTTAGGAATGGACTCAAAAATATTAATTACCGGTTTCTTATTAGAGAATTTTAACAGAACGTTGTTCACCAAAGGACCTTTCTCTTTTCCCTTCACACATAAACCTAGCTGCATCTCTGTTCTTCTACCTTCCCAAATTATTTACTCAGATGTTGACGGTTTGAAAATTTAATTTTGCGCGCTTTAATCTATTGAATTCTACGAAATTCAAATATTAGGGACAAATTAAGGACAAATTTCCAAAAGAGATTGTAAAATTGATTTAGGGTCAGAAAAATTCGTGATAATGTAGGGACAATGTAGGGACAAGAGTAATCTGGAATTGGGGACGATTTAGGGACGAGATATAGAGTTGACACTAAAGCATTAATAAAACAATTTATCCACAAAGTTTAGGGACAAATAAGGGACAATTTAGTGTTAAATGAGTTTCATTACAGTAGGTTTTCTAATTAAAGGAGGGAACCGTTAAGTGAGAGTCTTCTAAACTCTGCCATAGCACCTTCCTTTTAGCTACACTATAAACGGCTGTTATCCTTTCTTATCAGAATAAAGAACACACTGCACGCATTTCAAAAAATCGCTGCTGAGAATGGAGTTCGAGGTCTGTGGAGAGGATGGGCACCAAATGTCCAAAGAGCTGCTATTGTTAACTTAGGAGGTATGCTACTGATAGGCTTATTGATTAGTCAGACATTTAATGCATGTAGCATGTACATTTATTCTTTATGTGATTTAAAATTTTGAAGTGTGCTGTTATCCGGGAGGCTCTTTTCGGGCACTTAATATGATTTTGGTCTTTTATTTGACGCTCATCTGGGAGGGGTTTGAAGCCGAATAGGGTTCGTTCATTTTACAATCTCAAGGATGAATAAGGACTAGAAAGGTAAAGGTCAAAGGTAATGGTCATGGCTTTTAGATAGCGCCGTTATCTATCGCTGGACATATTCCACAGCGCTTTACAACTATTAACCCGTTACCTTAGGCCATTTTTTTCATTTTCCAATTTTTTTTGCTATACTCCCTGGGGAGTATATATCGACTCGCTTGCAGCCATACAGTCGGCGCTACGAGGGTTTTAAGGCCTTCATCAGTAGGATACCAATTTTACACCTTGGTGCGGTGTCAGAGACAGCAAGGTTTTTACACCTTGTAAATTTGTGCTCCCTAGCCTGGATTTGAACCACAGACCTTGAGCCCAAATGGTGCAAGTGCTAACCACTACGCTGCGCTGCTCTCAAAGTCGTATTCCAATAGTTTCCCTTACTACAAACGAATTCATCTCGTCAAACATCTAGTCCAATAATAGCAAATGTAAGGCGACAAGAAAAGCGAACTAAAAGGGAATCTGTATGAAAGAAACTTGTTCGACGGAAAATCACGTCAAACACGGACGATTTGTATCCTATAATTCTCCGCGACTTTAGCAACTCAATCCGGGTTGAAAAAATTTATGCTTGAGCTCAACCCGGGATGAGTATTCAACCCGGGATGAAAAAGCGAGTTGAATTCATCCCTGGTTGAGTTTCAGTCATGTAAACACTTTCGCAAATTATAATGGCTTTGACCACAGGCCGAGTTGAAATTCATCCCGGGATGAGAATTTTCTCGTGTAAAGGGCGTCTTACTCATATATTGCACCTTTATTGCGCTTATAATATCGGGCACGTGTCTACATTGTTAGTAGGGTCGGTCTGTAAAATCTCGGCTCAGCGGCACATCCTCGTCAATCCATATGTCATGTACCTCCCCGGGACCGTTGGCTGGCTCTTCTGTATGGAGGGGATGAGATTGGAAGAGACTATTGGCGAAAGGGCCTAGCCTCCCTAGGAAACAGCTTACGTATTTACCGTTCCATTGCTTAATGATTCATTAACTGCTTGGAAGTCATTACATGTGATTTTTAACGAAACTGGGACCCCAGGTGACACTTTCTTTCATTCTTATGAAATTCACGATATGTCTGGGGCAACCAAATACTTCGATTTTACATTTTGTCGTAAAGCCTCGTAAATCCTTTGTTTTACTGCACTGCGTTGCGAGGACGACGGGATTTTGCCCCTATATATTCCCCTTTTATAGTTGAACACTCCTAGCCAAGATACACGCAAGAGAAAAGCCAAGAGAAAACTTTACTGTGATTTATACAATACAAAATCCATCAATTATTGAAAGACAAGGTCCCCTCAGTATATAGGCCATTTCACATACAATATCGTATAATGTAGGTCGCGAAACGTCAGGGACTGTTGGAGGATTGCACCATGGCTCGGCATCTTCTGCACCTTGAAAAGATCTTCAAAAATAATCAGCATTCATTATAATATTTTTTGATAGATTATTGTGCAAGGAATTGTAAAATTCCCGATCCACGGTGAAGGCTGTAAGAACAGACTTACAACAAGAAAAACCATACCAAAAATGGACTCCGTGTTCCAGGGAAGAGAGGGTGGGGCAAAAAACTGTGTGCTACCACCAAAGCGAATGAAAAGAGCAACCCAACAGAGAAAGATCTACCCTTTTATACCTAGCAAGTCTCGTTCACATTTGAAGGTCACGTATGAAATGATTTCAGTAGTAGGTTAACTAATCGAGACATCGACCCTGGCTGTGACGCTACCGTGGCTGAGCTCGAACCCTGACCACACTGAGCTCTCGACACCACAGGTCAGCTGGATTACAACACAACGCCACAGCACCTTTTGGGAAATCTCCCATGACTGCGTCCCTTGAGAGCACCATGCAACAATAGAGGTTTCCGCAAAAGATGGCCGCCGTTTCTGTCAACCCCTTGTTTTTCATAAGGTTTTACGAAGGGAATTCTGGGAATAATTTCCTTAGCTACGAATTCAACGTCTGCAGCTATGTAAAATACGTAACTAAGGAAATTATTCCCAGAATTCCTTTCGAAAATCCTTAATGAAAACAGTAGGCAAAAACGGCGGCCATCTTTTGTGGAAGCGTCTATTATGGAGGTGTCCTTTAATAGGGGTGTCACTATACTTCACCGGGGCTAGAAGTGTCGCAGTGATCATCGTGTTCAACTAAGTACGGTAAGGACAGTCTTGAACCAGCGGTTGTTGGCTTTGCGCCGGAATGAACTTCTCGTTTTATTGATTTCAGTGTGTGCTCTGGTCTGGTAGCAGCTTCATTAGGTACACCTGCTGACGTCATAAAAACGAGAATAATGAATAACCCTGATCTTTATAAAGGAACATTAGACTGTCTGCAAAAATCAGTAAGTTGATGTCTTCGCTACTCAGTTATTTGCTGTTATGTCCTGTCACTTGAGACATATTTTGCTTAATTCAAATTTATCGCATTTCGTTTATCAATATTTGGAACTACCGTCAGGATCTCATTGGCGGGGTTTGGAATGAAGGGGGGTCAGACTTTGTTGTGAATAATTTGTCTGGAAACTGCTGTAACGCAAAGCGAAGTGCTTATCGTCTAAAGGAGACCCATAGTTCTAACCAATAAATTGAGTGTAGAAGTGAAATTTCACGCCAAGAACGTCAAAGTGAAAAATATCAACATCAATATTAATATAAGCCGGGGGGTCCTAATAAGAGCGGGGGGGTTGAAATTTTTCAAATTGGCACCTTAGAGTATTTTATTGCGGACGGCAGTATTTTAAGAGACAGCAATTAGGAACCTAAGAGTATTTTATTGCCGGTTATGAACGATGGCAAACAGTTTTGCTTAAAAGCTGGAATTTTTAAAAGCAATATTTGTAATAACTACTTTTTTAGGTAAAACACGAAGGATTTTTCTCATTGTATAAAGGCTTTATCCCAAGTTGGTCAAGAATGGTAAGTTAGAAGTCTGGTTTTCTAAGACTTTTTTCAGTTGCTACCCAATCCATTCTATACTGGTTGCGATTTGTGAATATTATGAGCAGTTTTAGGCCCCGTTTACACTATGCCGGCACGAAAAGAATTCAGCATGATTTCATGTCCGATGGGCAGGGGCAGACTGGCAGGGATGTTAGGTTGCGATTGCAACCCGGGCCTTCTTGTTATAGGGTCTTTAAAAAACTGTTTCTGTTGGTTCTTGAGCAAATCTCTTCGATTTCTTGGGATTTCGAAGAGATTTGGATTGGTTTTGCTCAGTCTGAAAACAGTTGTAAATAACAGAAATTGTTTCTCAATGCAGATTATTGGAACAAAATAAAAATAAAATGATAATCAGCATATGCGCACAAAAATATGGAAGCAAGAAAATATAGAAATGCGAAAATAGACGATTTTGCCATCGAAGTATCGCAAATAAGAAAAGAATTATTGACATGAACAGTAGCCCCCCAGTAGCCCTTGCCTTGAATTGCTTTTTTACAGAGGAGCTCGCTAGAAGCAACTAACAAGACAAATTGCTATAGTGAAAACAGGCCCCTTTTACTGGAAATAGCAACCCTTGAGATTCGATGCCAATCCGCCTCTGCCGATGGGTAATTTGGAGTCCCCGTTTACACCATGCCGGTATGAAATGAATACGCTGGTGAAGCTAATCGTTTTTGTCTGAAACCTTTTGTTTCATATCAACAAGAACAAAGAGTAATTGTTTTTCTCTCATTTATTCAGCAAAGCGGCATCACACTGTATCGTATTCAACCGTTTACACTATATCGTGTTCAAATGGAGCTGGTTAGCGTATCGTATTCATTTCATTCCGTTTCCATCTCATAACTGTGCCGGCATAGTGTTGGCGCGAGGCTGAAACGGCATATTTTCATACTGTATTCGTCTCGTACTGTAAACGGGGTCTATCCACCTAAACCAATTAGGCAGGAAAAGTCTATCCACCTAAACCAGTGCATAAAATTCAAAGTTAGGTTGAAAGTCAGATTGTTATAGAAAATTCCCTGCCTAAATGCATTTCGGAGTAGCGATCAGTAGCTATAAGTATTGGTCTGTGATCGTCGATGCTATGCGTCTTGGTTAAGCGCAACTACAATGCTTGTCAAACTGACTTGAAACGCCTCACAGAATTTTCGTTGTTTTTGCAGCAAAATGGTAGCATTTCTCCCTTGGTCCCATCCCCCTGATGCTCATCATTCCAACATTGTTCACAGAACGGGGAGAGGAGGTACTGCGTCGAGTGAATGACCATGTGCGGCGTCTGAAGCAATGCAAGCATTGTAACTCGTTGTTTCAGTGGACAAACTATCGATAACTTTGATGATAGGATAAGGAATTAGACCTGCTTTCAAAGTCCCTAACTTTCGCTCTCATTGAATTGCATTGATGTTGTTGTTGTTCGCTACAGTCAGTTTGGGCGTCCAGCAATTCAATTCAATAGCGATAGCTACGACTCATGTAGTAAGTCTAATAAGGAATAGTACCTTGAAAATGCGAGAGATTGAAACAAAGATTAATCTAGTGTGCAGTGATGACCAATTTGTGCAGTGATAAATCGACAATGCGCAGTGATGAATTACACTCTTTTTTTTTATAAGAAACCCATTTATAAGAAACTCAGTACTGAGATCAATATTGGCTAAGAAACTTTCAGTACTCGACCAAAAATGGTAACAAACTCGCAGGTCTCAAGAATCTTTAGAATTAGAAATAAAGCATGGAGAAAACAAACTTCTGTTGCACCAGAAGTGTCTATTTTTACAGAAAAAAACAGCTGATGTAAACGTGAATTGTATTGCTTCTTCTACTTGTAGAATTTAAGTGTCAATTACCTGTTTTGGCACTTAAAATGATTCTAAGAATTAAGAAACTTTGTGCAGTGATGACCAAAATCTCAGAAGGTGTGATGAAGAAGGTAATCGCCTGTGACTTTCGATTAGAAAATTAGTGTGTTCATCTTAGTTCAAGTCGTTACCACAGTTTTTGACAAATATATTGAAAAGTAGCCAATCGAATTGAAAATATATTGAAAATTTTAAAATCATTAAGGTAATTTGAAAATTTTCTGGGGCAGACCTCCCATGTCATCCGTATTACATTCAGAAATATCACCATTTAAAATGATAAAACTGAACTGAACTGAACTGAACCACATTCATAAGCCGCCAATGAAAGGAAACTGATAAAGAAAGCCATTTTCTATTTCCTTAGAGCCTTTTCCAGTCTGCATTAGTTATGCAAACCACACCCTTTTGCCACACCCTTTTTCGACCAAACAACTGCGATTTATACGGCTTTGTGCAGTGATGAAAATTAGTATCAGAATGACGGGACTCTGGCTTGCATCATCTGGCTTCACATGCCAACGCTCTAGAAACTAAGCCCCTGGTCATTCGCTCTCCATGAGCCCGTAGATCACCCTGCCAATCGTTCGCTCCCAAATGATCATAGAGCATAATCATGGGCTCCAGGTAGATCGTTCTGCCAATCGTACCCGTAAATGAAGGGTGACCGTCGCAATAAGCCACCACTACATATACAGCCCTGGGGAGTACATAGTTGATGGGACCGTATGGTGTCGCATCACATGGTCATTGTCATGAAAACTTTTTTGGAGGTTGGAAATTTATCAGGAAATACTAGATCACAGTCAATAGAATTTTCTATTGACTATGACTAGATTTTCCTAATTCGTATTTTAAGGGTACTAGTTTAAGCGTTAATTTGCGGTTATTATTTTACAATACATTGTCCGAAATTGTCGTTAAATGCTGTTTGTGTTGTTCTGTCCGAAATAATGTTCTCATTTTACTGATCTTCCCTTACCTGTGATACCCGTTTTCAATAACTCCAAACTTGCCAAATAAACTTTTCATAGGTAAACCTCATTTCGAAGTGTTCTGCTGGAACCCGTTTTGCGCTTGAGGCATTTTCAAAGGGTATGTTTTGATTTCAGAGTAGACACGTCCCCGTATCGGTTAGGCCCAAATACCCGTCCGGATATTCTGTCCGGATTTGCTGGACTCAGCACTCGTCTATTTGCTTTCCTTTCATTTTCATTTAGGCACCCTGGTCGCTGACATTCTGGTTAGTTTATGAACAAATTCGAAGACTGTGTGGCACCTCAAGCTTCTAAAGACGTTGGACTAGCGTGGTATTTCTTTATTAGATTGGTGTTTTAGTAACTTTCGCTATTTTATGCTAAGGAACATTTAAAATTTACAATATTGAGAAAAATTCACAATCTCTAACATAATTCACCGTCGCACAACACAAATAAAGGTTTGACACAATAATGCAACTGTTTTCTGGGCTATAGACCATTTCAAATAAGGGCCTCGTTTTTAAAAAAATTGAAAATTAGATCATAGAGAAATAAAGAAAAACACCTTCTTTTTAGTGTTGAGGCAAATTTTTACGCTTCTTGTCCTCACTATGTTGATTCTATAGCGATTAAAAGTTTGAAAATTTATAAGGGATTCGACCGTGTAAAATGATTGAGAATGTAAAATTTCACCCCAAGCGATTTTTCTTGGTCAAATCCGTTATAGAATTTCAAACTTTCAAATCCTTAATAGAATTTCAAGCTTTCAAAATTTCAAGCACCTATATAATCATACCTTAAGGACTAGAAGCATAATACTTTGCCTTAACACTAAAAAGAAGGTGCTGAATTCGAATCTGAAGTCGAAATTTCTCTATGACCTATAAATTTTCAATTTTTTTTTGAAAACGAGGCCCTTAGTTGAATTGGTCTATTGATCCAAGACTCGCGACACGAGTCTCTAGTTTACGCTCCCCTTACTTTGATTTACACCGGGCGATTATAGAAAACAACAACAACAACATCTACGGGTAGTGGGACTAATGTGGTGAGTCTATATTGATCCTACTCAACCGTTTTTAGAGTTAGATACTTTTAGAGTTAGAGATATGTCGAGCAATCGGTTGTTACCAGGGACAGTGATTTTTCCGTCTCTGTGTGGGACAGAACTCGTGTGTACGCAGTTTTTTTCTAAAACGGATAAAAATGTCGTGTTTTCAAAAATATCTGTCTAATTTGAACATCTCCCTCGGCTGAGATCGTCCAGGAGTAGACGTAGAAAGAGGACAACTGTTTTTGTTTTGTAATTTCGCAAGAGCATGGAAATGGACTTACAGTTTTGATATTTTTACTATCACTCAACTTTTCTCGACATTGATTGAAAAAAAGTCGAGCATTGTCGGGTGACAAGTCGAGAGGTTGGATAGGTCCGGGCGCTCAGTAGAGAAAACATCGTGTATTCCGGACTGGAGGGTACACTTTTTTTAATAAGCAACCGCTCAATAAGCAACTAGGGCTGAACTGACCTTAACATTAAGCAACTTGAGGGCTCAATTGAATTCTGTAAGCAATTAAGAAGTCAAACAACCAAGCTTGTTCGCTTTCTTGTTGTTAGGAAATTGTTTGTTTTGCATTTTGAAGTTCTTTAGCTAACGTTTTTCAACTTACTGTCTCCCAAAAATCGTGTTATAGCCCTAACAGTTGAGGATTTTGACCCGCAAAGTCAGGGGTGGTTGTTAGGTAAAAAGGTTAAGCAACTTTTAAGCAACTTTGAGGGCTGAAATGTCTAAAATTTTAAGCAACTTTGAGGACTGAACAAAAGTCAAGTTGCTTATTAAAAAAAAGTGTATGCTTTCTATTGCTCCGTATCTCCTTATGCTTCATCGACTTACTTTATGTCCCTCATGCCTTGCATCTTTTATAAACTTTGTTGTTTGAGGGACCTACCAGGAAATACTGTAGTATACCATGCTCATGCTGTGACCCCTCCTTTCTAAAAATACTAAGCTTACAGTACATCACGCTTTCAATTACGTCATTTAATCTACTGGGCACCCTATGAATGATATTTTTTTGTAAATTATTAATTATCAATATTATTTGACATCTATACTATTAATTTTTATCTTATTTGCGATTATACGAAGTAGTTTGGAGGTAGCATTGTTATGATGAATAGCTTTTACAAATAAGACATTTTTGATAAATATTTTCTTCTGCAGTTGTAGTACATGAAACTGAATCATTTGAAAGCCTGACAAGGAGAGACCCCATGTTGTGACCCTTTAAGACTAAAGCCAGGTATCCATAAAGATAACAATGGAAGCATGAAAACACGATTGAAGGTTGAGCTGTGGTAAAGCTGACTGTTGTAAAATTGACAGGGGTAAAGTTAAAAGTTGGGAAGTTGACGGTTGGAAAGTTGACAGTGGTTAAGTTGACAATGGCAAAGTTGACAGTGGTAAAGTTGAAAGTGGTACAGTTGACAGCGGTAAGATTGACAATAGTAAAGTTGGCAGTGGTTAAGTTGACAGTGTTTCAGTTGACAGTGATTAAGTTGTGAGTGGTAAAGTTTACAGTGGTAAAGTTAACAGTGGTAAGATTGACAACAGTAAAGTTGGCAGTGGTTAAGTTGACAGTGTTTCAGTTGACAGTGGTAAAGTTGTGAGTGGTAAAGTTGACAGTGGTAAAGTTAACAGTGGTAAGATTGACAATAGTAAATTTGGCAGTGGTTAAGTTGACAGTGTTTCAGTTGACAGTAGTAAAGTTGTGAGTGGTAAAGTTTACAGTGGTAAAGTTAACAGTGGTAAGATTGACAACAGTAAAGTTCGCAGTGGTTAAGTTGACAGTGGTTAAGTTGACAGGGATAAAGTTAAAAGTTGGGAAGTTGACGGTTGGAAAGTTGACAGTGGTTAAGTTGACAATGGCAAAATTAACAGTGGTAAAGTTGAAAGTGGTACAGTTGACAGCGGTAAGATTGACAATAGTAAAGTTGGCACTGGTTAAGTTGACAGTGTTTCAGTTGACAGTGGTTAAGTTGACAGGGGTAAAGTTAAAAGTTGGGAAGTTGGCGGTTAAAAAGTTGACAGTGGTTAAGTTGACAATGGCAAAATTAACAGTGGTAAAGTTGAAAGTGGTACAGTTGACAGCGGTAAGATTGACAATAGTAAATTTGGCAGTGGTTAAGTTGACAGTGTTTCAGTTGACAGTAGTAAAGTTGTGAGTGGTAAAGTTTACAGTGGTAAAGTTAACAGTGGTAAGATTGACAACAGTAAAGTTCGCAGTGGTTAAGTTGACAGTGGTTAAGTTGACAGGGATAAAGTTAAAAGTTGGGAAGTTGACGGTTGGAAAGTTGACAGTGGTTAAGTTGACAATGGCAAAATTAACAGTGGTAAAGTTGAAAGTGGTACAGTTGACAGCGGTAAGATTGACAATAGTAAAGTTGGCACTGGTTAAGTTGACAGTGTTTCAGTTGACAGTGGTAAAGTTGTGAGTGGTAAAGTTTACAGTGGTAAAGTTAACAGTGGTAAGATTGACAACAGTAAAGTTGACAGTGGTTAAGTTGACAGTGGTTAAGTTGACAGGGATAAAGTTAAAAGTTGGGAAGTTGACGGTTGGAAAGTTGACAGTGGTTAAGTTGACAACAGTGGTAAAGTTGAAAGTGGCAAAGTTTACAACGGTAAAATTGACTGTTGTAAAGTTGAAAGGGTAAAATTGACAATAGTAAGGTTGGAAGTGGTTGAGTTGACAGTGGTAAAGTTGACAGTGGTAAAGTTGACCGTGTTAAAATTTACAATAGTAAAGTTGACAGTGGTTAAGTTGGCAGTGGTTCAGTTGACAGTGGTAAAGTTATGAGTGGTAAAGTTTACAGTGGTAAAGTTAACAGTGGTAAGATTGACAACAGTAAAGTTCGCAGTGGTTAAGTTGACAGTGGTTAAGTTGACAGGGGTAAAGTTAAAAGTTGGGAAGTTGACGGTTGGAAAGTTGACAGTGGTTAAGTTTACAACAGTGGTAAAGTTGAAAGTGGCAAAGTTTACAACGGTAAAATTGACTGTTGTAAAGTTGAAAGGGTAAAATTGACAATAGTAAGGTTGGAAGTGGTTGAGTTGACAGTGGTAAAGTTGACAGTGGTAAAGTTGACCGTGTTAAATTGACAATAGTAAAGTTGGCACTGGTTAAGATGACAGTGGTTCAGTTGACAGTGGTTAAGTTGTGAGTGGTAAAGTTTACAGTGGTAAAGTTAACAGTGGTAAGATTGACAATAGTAAAGTTGACAGTGGTTAAGTTGGCAGTGGTTCAGTTGACAGTGGTAAAGTTATGAGTGGTAAAATTGACAGTGGCAAAGTTGACAATGGTAAAATTGACAATAATAAAGTTGACAGTGGTTAAGTTGACAGTGGTTAAGTTGACCGTGGTAAAGTTGAGGTAGTAAATTTTGCAGTGGTTAAGTTGACAGTGAAAAGTTGACAGTGGTAAACTTGACAGTGGTAAAGTTGACAGTGGTAAAGTTGACAGTGAAAGCATTGACAGTGTTCAAGCTGACGGTGGTAAGGGTGACTAAATTGAAAGTAGAAAAGTTGATGGTAGTAAAGCTGACAGTTGATAATGGTAAAGTTGACGTTGGTTAAGTTGACAGTGTTGATGTGGTGAATGGTAAAGCTGACAGTGGTAAAGATGTTAGTGGTAAAGTTTATGATGGTATAGTTGACAATGATAATGGTGACAGTTGCACAGCTGACGCTTGACAGTGGTAGAGTTGATTAGGGGTGAATACATAGTACAAATCTACCTCAGCAGCAGACAAAAATTTCATAAGGTTAATGGAGCAGCATCTAGAAATAACTCTAGGTTTTGGCAACTTGTCGGTAGAAATTTTTTTAATTTTGCATATGTTGTAATATGTTTTTGAATCAGTTGTTCTTCTGGTCGTCTTAATTGATAAGCAAGCATTAAACTAGTCGAAGGGGTAGACCAAAGAGGAATTGGGTTGATGATTTAAAGGAGTGATCTGAGCTGAGTCTGAATGAGTTGAGCAGGAGGGCAGAAGACAGAAGAAGATGGAGGGAGGATGTCAGTCAATGGGTGTACCTACGGTCTGATTAGGCAGGTATGGTTCAAATGAATGAATGAAGTATATATAAAAATAATAATGATGAATGAAGTATATAAAAGTAATAATGATGAAAACGAAATGACCTCTCCCTATAAAAGCCTCCCCTAAGAAGATTGAAGGCGTTTTTTATGAAATATTTCATTCGTTTTGAGGACTGAGTACGCATTACAATACTTCTAGAAAAATATTTTTGATGATCTTCGAGTCAGCTGTTTTGATTTGCAATTCTTTGCACAGTGAGATTGAAAACATAATACGCGATACTCGAAATCAAACTGCTGTTAAAGAAATAAATATAGAACAAGGGCATTGCATGTGAGTATTGTTGCAGTGACCTGAAATAACAACATTCTGACACCTGTTTGCAGTAGGTGCAGTTCACTATACAACAAAAATGATAAATTGATTGATTCTGGCGAAATTTATTTTTTCGGATTCGTTTAGGTAAAGACGTAGGGATATGCGCAGGAGAACTGTGTTGCTGTTTCAAAATATCTGAATTTCAAGAAAATGGCGCTTTTGCATTGTCCTGATTTGAACACCTTATTATTTGATCAAATTCAATTCAATTCAATTTCATTTGCCCCCCTACACAAGTTAGTACCCAAGACTCCCCGGCCGAGTTGTCAGACGGAAAACGTTTCTCGGGTTTGAGTTGACCTTTTGGTAGCCTGCGCAAAGTTTGAGGCTGTGCGCAGGCTACCTTCTGGTCGATTCAAGAAGAGATTCTTAATTTTCATGAAAAGGGCTTATGCATGTTCTTATAAGAGGTTAAAGCTTGGTCGTTCGCAACCACAATCCCAAAAATTCCAAACCACCAATAATTTTGGCCATGCTCCTCAGAGCTGTTGAACCTTATGTCTAACATAACAAGTTAGCGTGATGGCCTGTGTTCTGTCATCATAGGAGCAAGTTGGGCGAATATACACAGGCCCAATTGCAAATAATCCAAATTTTAGCCAAAAGGATGGGGTTTGGTGAGGGCAAACCTGTTTTTCCCGCTGGCCTGTGTACAACGCATGCCAGAAAGCTATGGCCAGTATCTATCCAGCACACAGGAATGGGACGGTGGGTGGGAAATTTTGCTAATATGAATGAGAAAATTCCCAACAATATTTCAGTCCTTTATACACAAAACAGCCTCGAAACGGCACAGAGACCCTGGCAAGAGGTCCATAGAGGGAGACCAGAACGCTCACTCCCGCTTTAACTCAAATTAGAAATGCTTTCTAATTTTCGTTAAACAAGATTTAAGCCTATTGAGCATAACACTTTTGCCAAGGGCGGTCAAGAGGTGAAGAGAATAGAGAAATTCCGGGCCCTTGCGAAAATTGTTATCTAGTTACACCATTTTTTGGTGGGAACGCTCTTCATAATGCGAAGGCCCCAATTACGTTACAATAGTCAATCCTTCTTGATTTATATTTTTTCATTTTACGCATTTACCTCCCAGGGGGGGGCACTCAAGACTTTTGCATACGGGGACGTCAGTCCAAAAAGTTTGCAAAGCTCTAATAAATATCAACAAACTTTTTGGCAACCCAAAAGTAACGTTAAAAAATTTTCCTCAGTGACCCAAAAATATCATAAAAATAGCTCTATTCTTCCTTCTTCCACATATATTTTCTGATCTGCAACCCAAAAATATCATCTTGGCCTTTCTAAGATTGCTGAGCCAAAAATACTAGTATTAGGGAAAAACTTACCCAAAAATATCGGACTGACACCCCTGTATGCAAAAGTCTTGAGTGCCCCCCTGTCACCTGGGATTTACCTATTGGCTGTAGAATTTTCGTTTGTAACAGCAATAGAACGCCCAATGTGACTATTTGACAGAGGGTAAAGTCATGATTTCCGCTGCGTCGCACTAAACGTTTCCAGCTCAAAATGAATTATAACTATTGATTAAGGGTGCACTTGCGCCCCCTTGTCCCTTAAGGAAAGGGTAGAAGGGGTGTGTGCCCCTTCTTCCCATTCTTCGGTGTCCCTGCCTAAAGAAAAAAAACTTGTTTTATAAATAAAGATGTTAAATCAAATATTAATTATTGATAGTTTATAAAAATAGCAGAATCTTTCTTACTAGAAATACACAGGAGAGGAAAAATGAAGGATTCAATCAAACTTTTATAGAAACAAGATTTTATGCTCAGCAGGAGGGGAAAAGGGGAAAATGTATAAATGCAGAAGAGAGTTGATCATTTTGCAATTCGCATCCAAAAGAAGAACTGAAGATAAGAAGATACTCCGAGGTGAGTGAAACTTAGATTTTCCAAATAGGTTTTAGAAGAACGATTTTCCGGCCAAGACTGACTTTTCAAGTTGAATCTGCGAGCAGTAAATTTATAAATCTTCTGACCTACCATGGCCCCTATTTGCGTAACAAAAGTTACATGGCGGGTACAGCTGGTTTTCTGTGAAATTGTTCTCACTCACCGTCTCATCGTCATGCTGAAACAACTTTTCTAACCACCACTGTACCTGTAAATTCAGATCAAAGAGGTGGGACACAGTTTCAACAACAGCCTCAACAACAGCAGAATGTTCAAGACACATTGAAATATGAATCACAGCTAAATTCTTTTTTAGAGGGATTGAGCAAGAACGTAGACAAATTATTACATGCCTCAGCGAACCAGATACACATCAATCCATATCAAATTCCAACAGCCCAAACATACCAACAACAACCAACACAAGAATCTTCTCTGATCTACAATCCAACCACTGCTCAAACCTTTTCACCATGGCAGCAGCACCAATACTTGGCTCAACAGCCAGGACAGGTGAACCGAAACCAATGGCAATACCAACAAGTCGGATACCCCGTTCTGAACTGATTCAACATAACAAAACAATCCAGCGGAAAAATGAAGTGCACAAAAACATTGTAAATAATCCTCTGAGAAAAACACTCTTACAGTGTTGCTATACAAATGCAGATAGTCTCTTAAACAAGAAAGGCGAACTTGAATCCAGACTGCTTGCTAATACAATTGATTTATGTGGAATAACGGAGGTATTATCTAAAAGAAATAGTATGCCAAACTTGAAAACCAATGACATAAAGATAAATGGTTATAACGTTTTTGTAACATTGATACAACCACTCGAAGAGGTGTAGCGCTCTACCTTCATGATAAAATTAAAGCAACAGAGCTACAATCAACTTGTTCTGACTCATCAGTTGAATCGGTAGTCGTTGAGTTTCAACTAGAAAATAAAGAACTCGTTCTATGCGCTGTAATTTACAGAAGTCCAAATGATACCAATCACTCTGCTTTGCGAACCTACTTAAAGGAAATCACATCCAATGGAAAATATTGCCATGTTCTGCTAATGGGTGACTTTAACTATCCAGAAATTGATTGGATATCACATTATACCAATACAAGTGATAAGCACCCGGCGTTTCTCTTCCTAAATATGATAGACGACTGTTATTTATCGCAACACGTCGAGAATTCTACAAGATATAGGCAGAATCGTCAAATTGTTTAGATCTCATCTTCACAGACAATGACTATTCCATCGAAAGAATTGCATACGAAGATCCACTTGGAGCTAGTGATCACTTAGTGTTAAACTTCAACTTTGTCCTTAAAAGCGAATTAATCCAGAATGAAGGAGAAGATTCAAAGCATTATTCTTATGACAAAGGTGACTATGATAAGCTAAGGAAAATTCTGTCTCAAGTAAACTGGGATAGGGAATTTCTAGGTAAAGATACAGAACAGATGCTACTAATCCTGCAATCCAGACTAACGGACGCGATTGATGTCTGTGTACCCAAACAAATGAACATGCGCGGTAATAGTACAAACAGACAGCCACTATGGATGAATAAAACCATATTAAGGAGTATAAAGAAAAAACACAACGCCTACAAAAGGTGGATGTTAACAAGTAAAGGCAAAGATTATGAAAGATATAAGAATATAAGAAATGCAACTAAAAGCAAAATCCGAAGCCAAATTCAGAAATTTGAGACAGACCTTGCCAAAAATTCTAAAAATAATTGCAAAAGCTTTTGGCGTTATGTAAATTCAAAATTGAAGACAAAGACGAAGGTTCCTGATCTTAAAATCGATAACACCAAAACTACAAATTCAGAACAGGAAAAGGCAGACTTGTTAAATGCATTCTTTCAGTCCGTGTTTTGTAAAGAAGATACGCCTGCAACGTCGAAAACAAACAAAGAACGGCAATTTGATGGCTTGTCGTTTACTAACATTCAATTTACTGAGGAAAAAGTTCATACATTACTAAGAGAATTAAATACATCGAAAACAGCCGGGCCAGATGAAATACATCCTAGAGTCCTTAAAGAGTTATCAGATAAGGTTGCATATCCTATCCATTTAATATTTCAATCCAGTTTTTCTTGTGGTCATGTCCCAGAAATGTGGAAGCTTGCGAACGTTTCTCCAGTTTATAAAAAGGAGCGAAGGACGAAAAGGAAAATTATAGACCTATCAGTTTGACTTCAGTAATTTGTAGGATTATGGAAAAATAATCAAAGAACAAATTGTAGATTATCTAACTTTCAACAACTTATTTTCGCCGGATCAGTATGGGTTTCGGCATCAAAGATCGTGCCTACAACAACTACTTGAAGCGTTAGAAGATTGGACCGCTTACCTTGATAACGGAGATCATGTGGATATTATCTATTTCGACTTCGCTAAAGCGTTTGATTCGGTACCACACAAACGATTATTAAACAAGTTAAGACTTTATGGTATCAGTGGTAATCTCTATGATTGGATTGGGAGCTTTTTAGAAAATCGGAAGCAGAGAGTTGTTTTAAACGGATGCAAATCTGATTGGGTGACAGTAACCAGTGGAGTCCCCAGGGCAGTGTACTTGGACCTTTACTATTTCTGTTATTTGTCAACGACCTGACCAGTCATATCGAGTTCTGCAAGGTTAAAATGTTTGCAGATGATATTAAATTGTATGCAAAGGAAAAGGAAACCATTCCAAAATTCAGAGGGACATAACAAAAATCTGTGACTGGTCGAAAACGCAGCAGCTACCTATAAACCCGCAAAATGTAAATTTTACGACTTGGAAATTGCAACGACAGTTTTCAAAGATATACCTTAACAATTAATAATGGTACCCCAGTAGAGATCTCGAAAGTTGAAGAAATGAAAGACCTTGGTGTCATCATTGACAGTAAATTAAAATTCGATAAACATATCTCTGAAATATGCAGGAAAGCACAAGGTGTACTAGCATCAATTAAGAGAACAATGACGTTTATGGACACAGAAGTTTTTATCAATCTTTATAAAAGTCTTGTTAGACCACTACTCGAATCATCCGTTCCTGTATGGAATCCCTATCTCAAAAAGCATGAAAAACAACTTGAATCTATACAAAGACGAGCAACAAAACTAGTACGTAGCATCAGCCATCTGTCATATAATGAGAGACTACGAATTTTAAAATTGCCAACTCTGCTTTACAGAAGGAGACGAGGGGATATGATAACAACATTTAAATTATTTCATGGTCTTATTGATACTGAGAGCTCTAGATTTTTCAAGATAAACAATAATAGAACAAGAGGACACGAATTCAAAATAGTCGTAAACAAGTCAAGGCTGGACATAAGAAAACACTTTTTCTCACAGAGAGTCATCAATGAATGGAATTCATTGAAAAAAGAAATAGTAAATGCTGATAATGTACTGAATTTTGAAAAACTATATGACAGTTTCCGTCGCGATGAAAAATATAACTTTTGTACTAACTGATTAATTTAAATGCTTAAACTCAGGGTTTTATAGGCGTTAGCCTTTTAGCCCCTTAATTACATTTATATTTATATTTATTATATTATATTATATTCCCTGTAAATATTTGTGATTTACCGCACTGAATTAGGGTAGAGATACTATTAGAACTAGACTCTTAGGTTACACGCTAGGTTTCTTTAAAAAGCATATATTTTCGCAATAATCATTTAGTTGTTTCGAAATGCTCTGTATCATCTGCATTTCTACTTCAAAACACTGTGAAGCTTTCATTTCGAAAAAGCGTATTAAAACTTCGGGTCTCAGAATTTGCACCACTGTCGCATATTCTCGACCCTAACTGACGCAATGGCGCTCCTTTCGACCTAGGATGTCTTTAGCTAACTATTGTTAATTATATCTGTTGCACAGTGTTGGCACGAAATTGCTTGAAATATTTTTCCGAAGTCGACAACTCGATTGTAAACCGCCATTCTGTAGTACACGCTTTTTTATAGACCACTTTATAAGGAACCTACATGTAGAAGGCCCAACAATTTAAAGAACTTATACTACTAAAGAACATTTACATGTTGTATCACTCAAACAAAGTTGAATTAGAAAGCCAGTTCCATTCATTTGCAGTCCAAAATCACATAAATTGTACGTTAAGCATGTATCCAATGTTTCCTCGACTTGTCTCGAGCTTTGCTTACAAGCAAGTCAAAGTGTCTCTGTATGATACTGGTGAAATTGAATGTGCAGTTAAAATTTAGGAATTATTTAAGAAATTTTGGAACTACAGTTCACTCAAAAGTCGTCCAAAAATAGGGAAGTTTAGTTTAAGAAATAAGCCTTGAGCTAGGTTCTTTATAAAAAGCGTGGTACACTTTTTTTAATAAGCAACCCGCTCAATAAGCAACTAGGGCTGAACTGACCTTAACATTAAGCAACTTGAGGGCTTAATTGAATCACTGTAAGCAACTAAGAAGTCAAACAACCAAGCTTATACTCTTTCTTGTTGTTAGGAAACTGTTCGTTCTTATGTTTTGAATGCTGAAGTTCGTTAGCTAACGTATTTCTGCTTACTGTCTCCCAAAAGTCGTGTTGTAGGCCTAACAGTTGACGATTTTGACCCGCGAAGTCAGGGATGGTTGTTAGGTAGAAAAATGATAAGCAATTTTGAGGGCTGAAATGTCTAAAATTTTAAGCAACTTTGAGGACTGGACAAAAGTCAAGGTGCTTATTAAAAAAAAGTGTAGTGGAGTTAATGTGTACATGCTTACTTTCCAGCTATACGTACATAACCAAACAGCGGAAGCCAATCATGAAGTCTATTGTGATATTTTGTTGTATCGCTTTGTTGTTTGTATGCCTTTCCGAGGCAAGGGAGATCCGATCCAAAGAAAGAGGATGCAAGAATGACATTGAAGAAACTGTTGCCGAAGAATCGCTCCGCAGTTCCACCAAGCGAAGCGAAGGGAACAAAAGAGCCATGGTTCCTCAGGGTGACTGTGACTTCCACGGCGGTGAGTATGCCACGAATAAGGTTTTTCTGTAATTTTACGTTCTTTTTCCAAACGCCAAACTACAATTGCCTTCTATCCGACCCAGAGGGGGTACTTTACTTGGTTTGAGATAGGGACGTGCCGCCCGAGAAACAAAACGCCTACCCATATTTATACCAGATTCCTGAAAATGTTAATTCATAGGTTATTCATCAACACCCTTATTTTTATACCAATGTTCAGAAACTTAAGACCTATGTTTATAATCATGAAAAACGATACCATTTTGGATGATAGTTATGGAGTTGGGACTTGGGAGGACTTTCGTTACCCTAGTATTGATTTCAAGCAGATGCGACCATAACGAAAAATGTTACTACCCATTGGGAACTTTTGGGTACAGCGGCGAATAGGGTGGATAGGAGGGTAAAGGTGAAGTTTGAAGGTGAAATGGTGAAAGGTGAGGGTGAGATAGGGGGGTGAAGGTGAAAGGTGAAATGGTGTATTTGGCGCCCTTTGCTTGGATCTCAGTAGGGGATCAACTAATCGATACCTCAACCCTGGCTGTGACGGCCTGTGTGTGACGTTGCTACCGTAGCTTCGGCTCTAGCCCCTAGACTCACTACACGAGTCTCTAGTTTACGCTCTCCTTATTTTGATTTGTCACTCCACACTGAGCGATTGTACAAAACAACAACAACAACAATATCGAGTGAAGTAGTGGGACTTATGGAGTGAGTCTATCTAACCCCGACGTCACTGAGCCTCTGATACTAGAAGCCAGCTGGATTAGGCCACAACGACCCCGCTATGACGCACCAGCACCGTCATAGAGGGTAAAATTGGTAGAATTCGTGAACCGTAATGGTAACAAGCTTTAGATTTGAAAAGCCCGCTACTGAACTTTCTTAGCTTATTATAGAACAGCATTATTTTCTCATAAACAACTTTCTTGTAGATGTTATCAAGAATGGAGGTAGCATCAATTTCCATGGTATAATTGTTAAATGCAATAATGGGCAAAGAAGCTACGTGTAAGAAACTGGAATAAGCTGAACTGTGCACGAGAAACTATCGACAAAACTCACTATATTGTCACTTCTTATTATCTTTTGTCAATGAAATTTTATTTAGCATTTGACAACGTAATGGCTAAAATTATGATATTCATTTTCGTTTGATGTATTAATCATAAAGATCATGGGAAAGAAATTTTGTATTTTATCAGTGTTCGGGCATAGATCCAGTAATCTTGTTGTAGATGTTGCTCATGTTTGTTTTAAGAAGGACAGCTGCAGCTGAACAACGGAAGAAAGGCCAGAAAGAACAGCACAAAAACCCTGCGTAAGCTGCCACCATTCCTCGCCCACATTGCCAGAGAACCTTCTGGGCCGTGACTTGATCTGAGAAATCAGATGCTGCCCCCAAATGACTAATTACCTCTAGCCCGGCAGCACATGGCATTATCAGATCTATATACCTACCAGCTAAGTCAAAACGGTCATTGCACTGATGAGGTGACAGATCTACTGTACGCACAAGAGTCGGCATAGTATGTCACAAGACCATAGTTAGATGGTCTTGGCCGTCAATATGGGTCTTTTGGGTCATTGGCGGGCAAAACAACAATAGAAGAGGGGCTTGCAGTAGGGTGTCTACGGGTGTTATAATCTCTAAAATCTCATCCTAAAGATTAAAAAACCTCTAACGCCCATTTTTATGAAGGATTCATTTTTATGAAGGGTTATAGCTTATTAAGGTTTATGTCAATAAACAGCACAAAAACCCAAAATAAGACACGAGAAAGAGTGAAGTGTACCAGAATGTAGCTACATACGATTGCTTATACTTCGACATGGCATTCAGGGCATCATCAGAAAATAATTTTCTAAATTTCGTCATACGTATTTATCAATGTGAAAGAAGAGGATGGCGATTTATATTTGAATTTCACAGTGGGTGAAATAGTGCAATTTTGTAAGAAATTGGCCGAGAATGACGCGGTGTGATTGGATGGTGAAAAGCTGAGTACAGCTTGTAGATTGCGATACTAACTGAGGAAGATAAGGTGTAAATAGATGGTAAAAGAGCTAAAAAAGAAAAAGCCTAAATATTACCGTCAACCGGGGTGACTTCGGACTGCTGGGTGACTTCGGACAAAAATATTGTTTCTGCTTTCTGCTTTGTGGTGGCACTTGAGAAGATTAAGAAATCGTGAATTAAGTTTTTTTAAGTTGTTCGAGGGTGAAACTCTTGCTTTGACTGGAAATTTATCAACTCAGTCTAGAAACTCTCAAAGAACCGGCTCGCAAATTTATCGCAATGGGCCTAAATTGAGCGAATTTGTTTTGATGTCTTTTCTCACGAACAGATGGAACCTTCTGCAAAATTTCTTGCCAGATCTTCTCTTTTTGACTCTTTTGGCAACTTTTTGTAGCTTTTTCATCTTCGAAATATGTCTTGATTTTTTCAATGCGAAAACATTACGTCTGTCCGAAGTCACCCCAGAGTAGGCGGGGTGACTTCGGACGACTTTATCTTCAATTACCGCGAAGGAGATAAGATCGAGGAAATAACAGACACCACTTTTCAAATTTGCTTTGGACCTTTGTTACTTTTATCAAAGAGTTAAAAGAATTATATGATTAGTTTTTGTAATATTCATAGAAATATACCAAAAGTGTCCGAAGTCACCCGGTTGACGGTAGCAAAAAATAAACTTGGTGAAATTACCCCACACGGTCAAAGCCCTTATAAAATTGTAAACTTTGGACTCTTGTAGAATCGATAAAACACGCGCTGAGATAGTAAAACTTTACACCAGACTAATTTTTGAGTGCTTTATACGATATTTGCATCAAAAGATTGATATCTTGCGATTTCGAAAAATTTAAATTCTACCAGAATGATCTATAGAAAAGAATTGAAATCTTTCGAAATCCAAGATAATTTACCAATAAATTTTTATATCTGAAGAAAAAAGTCTGATGGAAAATTTGATGAAAAATCTGATCGTGTAAATCCAGCTTTAAGGTGGCAAAAACAATAACTGAGTCAGTTTTTAGAGGGGATGACAGGCTTGTTGTACCAGGTTGCAGAATGGTGGTACCTGGTACCAAATTCTGAAAAAGGGTGAAACCTGGTACCTCTATTAATTCATGCGCATTAGCATTTCATTCAACACAGTTGTTTACTTTCCCAAAATTGAGATTACGAGGTTCCACTGGGGTTGCACTATCTGTGACTTGCATGGAACCCTGGTACCAAACCTTGTGATACTAGTACCAAAGAACCCCCTCTCTGTCACTGACCTTCCAAAGTCTTTCACCGAAATTCTAGAGTTTGCTAATGGCTTGTTTTTTCATTCCACAGGTGCTGAAACATGACATCAAGAACAGCAAGTGGTATTCTAAATGAATTACGCAAGAACAACAATCTTATTCTGAATTACAATCCATCTGAAGAGACAGGACCATCGCATAAGAAAACCTTCAGAGTCACTGTCTCTGTGTCTGGGCTGGGTGATTTTGAAGGTTTCGGTCAGAGCATCAAAGATGCCAAAAACGCTGCTGCAAACAATGCACTTCAGTATTGCACTATAAAAGGGCTGGAGTCAATGAAGAAATTATTGAAGATAAACCCAACTGTTGAATTGAATATTTTATCTATGAGAGCCAGTCAAGATGTGGAATATAAAGAACTGGAAGCAGCAGTTGTAAAGAACAATTTACCAATCCAGACATTTCAAAAGCTTATGGAGAATAAAAAGCCACACCCAGGGCATCCTGCTCTTTATCGCCAGTTCATTAAAATATGGAAGATTGCAGTTACAGTTCTTGGTCAATCGTATGTTGGGCAGGGCAAAACCAAGCAGGAAGCAAGAAATAATGCTGCCAGCAATGCATTAGATGCATTAAGGCATGAGCTGATTATAAGAGCAACGAAAAGTGATGAAGTTTCACAAAGTGAACAGAATGGTCGAGAAATGCAGAATCAAAGTGAATCACAGGATAAGTAAGTAACATGTTTCCTTTGATAATTGCTCTTCCTAGAGCAAGCACCCTCTTTGGATTGAGCTGCCCATCAGATTGTCTGGGGGTGCTTCATTGTTGAAAAGACTAGACATGCTGCCCAGTTTTTCCAAACCCCCATGTCTACCAATAAATTCTGTTAGTCGTGGCACCCATTTATAGAAAAAGCAATGAAATTTTATACCCATTCGTACTAATATCTCAAATATTTCAACCCAATTTAAACGCCTAAGGAAACTATAAAAGGCATTTGCACTGATGAAGAAACGCATTTACCCGATTTGCACCATAAGAATTGACTCTATATATACAGAGATTTATCAGACTTTTAAAAGCAATGCATGTCTTAAAAGTTTTTACTACCCATGTGTAGAGATCCTTTACAAAAAAAACCAACCCATATGTAGGGAATTGGTCGCTGGAAAAGTTACCCATTTGGGCGGCATGTCTAGTATACTAAACAATGGAAGCACCCCCCCCCCCGGGTCAGATTGGTCTCAGACACTTTTGAGAGTGTATGTGCAAGATCTAGATGGGAGGAATAAAGAGACACCTTTTTGCTAGTTTCTTTAATACTAAGTTTTCATCACAGTGTAATTTATACACATATATTCTAAACTCCTCTTTGAGATGGGTTTTTAAACAAGCACTGCAGGCACTTTATCGAAGAATACAACAGTATGCTCTGCCTCTGAAGCAGTCACTCTAAAGAAGCAAAATACTAGCTTGTAGCTGGCAGTAATGCTGGTGATTAGACATAATCACAAGCTCAAAACCATAATGAAACAATCATAATCATGATCATGTAGCAGTCATAATCATGATCATGATCATGAGCACAATCATGATGATCATGATCAAAGTCATGATAATGATTACAGTTTTTTTTCTCATGCTACTGTATCACAAATGGGTGTTAAAAGTAAAGTGAAGTAAAGTAAAGTTGCCGTTTTTGAGTCTATTACTATCCTAGGGCTACTCAGTCGACTTTACACTTTATCCCTGGTCTGGATGCATTAGCATATAGCAGGTTGCAACCACACACGTATTGCTCATAGCTACCAACCAGGTACCCATTTATACACCTGGGTGGAGAGAGGCACATTTGTGTTAACAACTTGCCCAAGGTTGTTATCTCTGCTACACAAGTAGAAAGACCCTGGCTCCAACTCACAAAATTTTTGTTGTGAGTCCAGCATGCTGACCACTGTGCCACAGAGACCACATTAACTGATTACTGTATTCTTCTTTCCAGCAGAAAAGACGTGTATAAACTAAATGAAATTGTCTCGAGAAATAGACTAAAAACCAACTTTGAAGTAATTTCTAAAAGTGGCCCAGGACATCTATTGAATTTTGTTGTCAAATGTACTGTTGGCGACCAAGAAACATTTGGAGAAGGCATTGGTAAAAAGGCAGCAAAACTTGCAGCAGCAAAGAAAATGCTTGATGTGCTACAGAATTCAGAGAATGTGCACAATTTAATTCTATCAGGTAAACAAGTATTTTCTTTTTGAATATATACAATGACCATACTTCTAATTATGATCATTTCAGTCAAATCATCATCATCATAATCATCATCATCATTTTTATTTATTGTCCTTTCATGTCTTCATCATCATCACCACCACCACCACCACCATCATCATCATCATCATCACCATCAACATCATCATTGTCATCATCACCATCAGCATCATCTTCATCATTACCATCAACATCATCATCATCATCATCATTATCTTCAACATCATCATCATCATCCTCATTGTCCCCCTGGTCATCATCCCCATCACCATCATCTTTATCATTATCAGCTTCATCATCATCATCCTCTTTATAATCATCATCATCATCAACATTATCATCATTATCACCTTCAACATCATCATCATTATCATCATCATTATCATTATCATCTTCATCATCGTCTTTGCCATCATCATCATCAGCATCATCAGCATCATCCTCATCTTCATCATCATTATCGGCTTTTTGTTAAGTAACCTTTTCATAAAGTAAAAATAATTAAAAATATTTCAAGTTTGTTTTTACTTTTCTCATCTGTGTTCGTAGAAAATAAATTGAAAGATCAGTCATACAATCAACATCAAAGACCGAAAAAGAAGAAGAAGACAAAATCACAACATAATATTGATATCAATTCTGATCCAATCACGTATCTTACACAATTATTACAACTGAGAAAAGAACCGAATGCTACGTACACATTCCTTGGCGAACGAGGCACAAATGAAGACAGGAAATTTGAAATCGAGGTAAACATTGAATTGAATTTACTAGTTTTAAGCCATGGCTAAACAAGGAGACATGTCGCGTGTGACATTGTATTCGGTGTGTCTCCCTGAGTGGCTAAACATGCAAGTGACAAGCGAGCAGCATCTCCCCGTGTTGCAGAGACATTAATGTTTCTGTTGTCTCCCAGAATCATTTGTGTGTCTCTCACTACAAAGGTCCCGAGGTGGCTAAACTGGGAGACATTGAAGGGACATGTCACTGGCAAGGGATGAAAATTCGGGAATTCTTTCATTAATTTGACCATGAAAAATAACTTAATATCACCCCGAAGGACATTTCCGGTCAAATCCCTTTTTCAAGAAAGGGTTCAGAAAAGCATCAAACCTTTCTGTGACCTCAAAATTTGCTTTGAAAAACTTCCTTATTTTTTCGGCCCGACCTTGTGTAAATTAGTTGTAAGGAAATGACCAAGGACAAAAACGTCGTTCCATTCAAGCGATAATGCCGAAATTCAAGCGATAATGCCGACATTCAAGCGATAATGCCGACATTCAAGCGATAATGCCGACATTCAAGCGATAATGCCGACATTCGAGCGATAATGCCGACATTCAAGCGATAATGCCGACATTAAAGCGATAATGCCGACATTAAGGCGATACTGCCGACTAAAACAAGTAACACTGTTAATAGAAGAACAATATTAGCGGAAATTTGGGGTAGTCTCTTATACGTTTTTCTTCCAATTCAAATTCATTGTAATGAATCCCCAACCTTTCCCAATCCCACCAAGTCTCCTAATATGAATATAAATTTTTCGTGAAAAATCGTTGAAAAATCTTATGCTAGTATATATTGTATTTTCTGCAATATTAATGTTTTTGACAGGCTAGGATTGGTGATAGCACTGAACTCGTAGCAAAGGGAGTAGGCCCGACTAAAAAGGAGGCCAAAATGAAAGCTGCAGATAATTTATTGAAAAAATGTGGAATTGACCGAGAAGAACTAAAGGAAGCAGAAAATGAGATTAAAAAGGTATTTCTTTGTCATTTACACGTATTCTTTTTTAAGAAACTATAAAATTGATCCAGTACTGAAAGTTTCTTAAGAGTCTCTTGAATATCCATATTGGCAGCACTCAAGGTCAATAGAATTCGATTCGTCTTTGAGTTGTGCAAAACTTCAAAATTGCAATGAACAGCGAAAACATTTTCGGGCATTACTTGAAAGCTTTTTTCGTCTTACACTCCTCAGAGTATGAACGTCAAAACAGACTGAAACAATAGACTAAGGCGGAATTTATACCCAGATGCGGCTCGAAATGCACCAATCAGAAGGAAAAGCTGAATTGGCATTGCTTTTTAAACACCAATCAGCTTTACTCGGGAAGAACAATAAAAAATTAATTGAAGAATGCAAGTGAGAAAACGAACTCTTTCTGTCTACACAGAACCGTGAGTTCATACTCTGATGAGCGTCAGACGAAAAAAGCTTTTCAGCATGCCCGAAAATGTTTTCGCTATTTATCGCAATTTTGAAGAATTCGATTCGAATTCAGAATCGGATTCGGATTCAAAATGGTATTCGTTTCTTACTGTAAAATGATGTCCCAAACCCATTTATCGATCGTATTTGAATGTATATGAGTTTCCTGTTTGTCTTCTTTCCACAGAAATGCTTTATTACAGGTGAAACACGGAAAATAAAAGAAATTTTTCGCGCCCTGAAGTGCAAAGGTTCCTACGTAAAAAATTTCCAGCGCTTGAGTTTCTTAAATTGGTGGCCGTAATTTCAAGCAAATAGTACACGTGTAGCCGCGGCTTAATGACCTCGAGGTTGCAAGTAGTTTAAGTATTGTAATTAGTGTCATTTGTTTCTGTTAATTTTTAGATTGTATATATATAAAAAACGACAACGAAGCCAACATTCTGAAATGTTGGATGAATTTCTGGGCCCTGATCAAACTTCAGCCAACATCATCCTCCAGCACGTTGGCTCATCAAACAAGATGGCCAAACGAAGCCAACATTCTGAACTGTTGGATCAATGTTCGGGCCCTGATCAAACTTCAGCCAACATCATCCAACATGCTGGCTCATCCAACAAGGTAGCCAAACGCTGCCAACATTTCGCTTTGCCAAACTAAAAAGGTTGGCCGGTGTTGGGTGAAATGTTGGCTACATCTGGCCGGGACTTAAGGTTCTTCGTTTTCATCATCAGACATCAAAAGTTTTTCTTTTTTGTCAGGCATACCTAAGCGCAAAAGTGGGAATGCCAAGAACAGCATCAGATCCAGTAAATGGTTGTAAAATCTTCGAAGAAAAACCAGTTGTTCAAGTGCTGGATCGCGCACCTGGCGGACCTGTCAAAACACGAATCAATTTTAAAACGAATGAGATGTCAAAGTTGACGACGCACATGCAAAAATTGGAATTGATCACAACTTCTGAGGGACTGAAAACCCTGTTCAATGACTATGCAAGGGTAAGCTGGCTATTAGATATTAGTAAGCTATTAAAGTCAAAGTTATAAAACTTAGTCCCTAACAAATGAACTGAAAATTTCTATGAACATCGTCAAAAATTAAAGTTTAGTGAAAATCCAGCTCATTTGGCCACCTTTTTTCTTGTTGTTGTTCAATTTCTAGCTAGCAATATGTAAAAGCTAACTAATCTAAATCGAATAATTTACATGTTCATACATCTTACAATTTACATTTACATAGTAAATAACCTACCCATTTTGCATAACCATTAAAATAACCATTTCACGAGACAAGATTAAATACATTCTGATCAGTACCATTTAGGATCATTCCATTGGTTTATAAGAGTCTTGAAACAATTTAGATTTTCAGCAGACTTCATTTCTTTTGGCAACCCATTCCATATCTGCGGTCCAATTGATTGTAAACTTTTAGATCCGAAAGTTACTTGTTTAGGCCTAATATGACACAAATCGTTTGGATACCTAGATTCATATTTAGTTGATCTTAATTTGAAAATATTCTGCATAAATACTGGATTTAAGTTATTTATCATTTTATAGATTTCAATGCAAAGTGCTCTTTGGCGAGAAACTTGCATTGAACATCAGATTT
Organism: Chrysaora quinquecirrha; assembly: GCA_014526335.1. Classification (NCBI taxonomy): domain Eukaryota; kingdom Metazoa; phylum Cnidaria; class Scyphozoa; order Semaeostomeae; family Pelagiidae; genus Chrysaora; species Chrysaora quinquecirrha. Next base: position 12,850,133 of record JACTAT010000037.1, read on the forward strand.
CATGAGCAGATCTTCTCCTTGTTTAGTGACTGAACATTGTTCAGCGAATGTTTGATCGGAGTCAAAAATGTTTGGTGAATAAATTGGTCCACTGCTATGTTCAGTTTACTTGGCTACTCTACTGAACAAAAAATGAATATTTATCCGATATCCCGGGGGGTAATTCCATTGTTCGTTATACTAGACGTGCCGCCCAAATGGGTAACTTTTTCAGCGCCTATTTCCCTACATATGGGTTGATTTTTCGTAAAGAATCTCTACACATGGACAGTGAAATATGTAAAAAATTTTTAGACATGCATTGCTTTGAAAAGCCTGATAAAAAGTGCGTTTAGCGCAAATGCCTTTTCGCTGCATTTGGAGCTGCCTCAGGCGTTAAATTGTGTTCAAACATTTGAGATATTGGTACAAATGGGTAAAAAATTTCGTTGTTTTTTCTATACATGGGTACAACGAGGAACATAATTTATCAGTAGACATGGGTGGGTTTGGAAAAACTGAGCGGCACGTCTAGTCATTTGAACAATGAATTATACCACCCCGGGTCCGATATAAACATGCGTATGTTAATAATTGGCGGAAACCTGCTCAATTTTTCAATAAGAAATCTCAAATTTCGCATCAAAATAAATGCAGGAAGAGAGGCAGCAAATGTTCAGTGAAATGTTCAGTTCATTTGGCCAGGATCTTAGGCCGTGTCTAAATGACCATTGTTTGTCAAACTTATGAAATTTGTTTGTCAAGCAAAATATTCACCTTTCGACCACATCACAAAACATTGCTCGTCAAACATTTTTTTCCTTGCACCAAGATTAAGTTTTTCAAAAACATTGCTAAGGAAATTCTGTTTTTTCGAACAATGTTTCGTGACGTCACTAAACGGTCATATATTGCTTGTGTAGCAAAGCTCAAATGTGGACCAGAACTATTGGATCGTTTGACTAGGGCTTACACATAGTCTCACAAACACCTAAAATCGCCTATCGTATGTAAATCGACTATCAACCTCTCACAACAAATAAGCAAGGAAATCTACATATGCAAAGGCGAATTGGCTAATAGATATTAGTTATTAGCTACTAAAAAATGAAGTTAAAGCTTTATAGCTACTGTGTCTTGTAAAACTCTGAAATTTTATTTTGTCTATGTGAATTGACTATCAATCTCCTATAACAAAAAATTAACAAAGAAAGTGACTCGAATATTTTAGGGGGCTTCTCCACTATTTACCACTTGTAGCAACGTCATTCGCTGAGATGATTCAAAATGAACATGGACTAAACTACGTGCGAAAATATGAACGAGGAAACCCTTCACTTCGTAGTGGTTTGTTGCTTCGAATATGTTAATAGTAATTATCAACTGAATAACTATGATCTTCTTTTTGCCATAGAGAAATGAAAGTGAAGCATTCAAAAGCCACCTCGCTGTTTTCACAGTACCGCCAGTTATTTTGGAAGGGGTTGGTAAAACTATGGAGCATGCGCACGACAATGCTGCAGCTAAGGCGCTGGATTACCTAGCGCAACACGGATTCAAGAAAACGAATATCAAAAACGAATAAAGACGCATTACAGGTACTACCTCTATGCTTCAAACTGCAAGAAACAGCAGATAGCTACATTTTTTGACATACTTAAATAGCTTCACCTCGCAAGCTGATTGATGTTTAAAACACTATGTCGATTCGGCTTCACTTTCTGATTGGTGCATTTTGATCCGCATCTGGATATCAATTCCACCTTGATCAATTGTTTTGGCCTGTGACTGACGTTGAATTGGTTGGCCTAATGTTCAGAGTGGGGCTTTTTAACAAAAAGGTGGACAAAAGCAAAAATTTTTAAATCTACAATGTGAATGGTTCTTGAGAACTTTCATTTCTAAACAGTAATTTATTGAACGGCAGCTAACCAATCACTGTACAGCAAAATTCGGTTGAAGAATTTGCGTAGAACTTCGCTTTGCAGTTGATGACTCGTATTTCTGACCGTAGAGATTCTGACACAAGAGGGAGGCCCAATAGTCAACCTAATGGTCGAACATCATGGTCAATGTACTTCAGGGCCCAGCTAAGCTATCAAACACGTATGGTCATGTGCAGCATCATATGGCCAGAGTTTCGTAGTTTGTTGAAGCTTGTTGTTGTGATTGTTGTTGTTGTTGTTTTGTGTTTTTAACGGTAAATGCAGCAATATTTGATGGTCATCAAGCATCCCCAACAAATTATCAGGCAAATTTTCCATGCCACATCATGGGCCAAGTATAGGAGGCATTTATGAATTTCACATTTCAATGTGAAATTCATAAATGCCAAACTAACACACCGATCCCACCAAGGTAACCCCTTTAATAAGAATCTTTATCCATCCACGATTTGATTGAATTTGTTGGCCAAGAATACCCCCCTGGCTCCTGTTGCTAAAAGGACTGCTATCATTATGAATAAATAAGTCCCTCTCTATTTCTCCCAAAACCCCCCTGTTTCTCCGAAAAGCCCCCCAGAATCACCGATCAACATCCAGATTCGCAATCTACGCCAAAAAGTGACCCAGAAAATGTTTATCCCATAAAGTCCCAGCTCGGGTGGTAATACTCCCCACTCACCCTCTGGACTAAAGTGATAAAATCGTCTTTTTCTTCCCTAGGTTTTCAATTGAATCAGCATTGACTTCATTAGTTAGAGACTTATTTATGAGAACTGTAAAATCGAGGTAACGAATTGATTAACAAGTAATTAGAATAACAATTATTTGTGCCATGATTTGATTTCTTTGAAAGACACTTTTTATCTTCATCCAAGAGGTTAACATGTGAATCGCTTAAGACGCGTTGTAGATTTTTAACAGTAAACTCAATCAGAAATTCCTTTCGAGATCTTAAGCTTGTATTACAAGGATCAATTATTCTTTGGAACGTATTTGGATATTGAGATTGAGGTCCTGTCCGCACGTAAACAGATATTTTCAAAGCCAAAATTTATTTTTCAATTTCTACCCTCCTTCAACACGTAGCGGGTATTTCGGTGACGGAAAACGGAATTTTTCGAAGACGCTCTCCAGGGTGAAAATATTTAAAATGCCGGTTTCATGCTGTCGTTTGGACGGGAAATGCGACTTTTCGAAAAGGAGATTTTAGAACTACAGAAATAAACAAAGACACTTCGCATTCAAAATTTCAAAATGGCTGGTGAAAATGTAATCATAACTCTACTTTCTATGCCCCAGTAGTGATTCTTTCGTTTTCCATGTGGACGGAGATATTCTGAACGCACATCATCGTGTGCACGCCGATATTTCGAAAGCGGATGAAAAGTTTGCGTTTTCAAAAATATACATTTACGTGTGGACAGGTCCTGAGAAATTATAATGATTATGACATCAGTGTCGGGTAGCCACACGCATTGGACATTGCGGTGAATTTTTTACCAAACATTTGAAGGATCGTTTGTCAAATGCCTCATTTAGGGCATGTTTACATGGAGGCGGGCCAGCCCGGTGAGGCGAGATCGTGATCAAAGGACACGGAAAAGTGTTCATAAGCAAGGCTAGCTCGGCTAACCGGGCTGGAAAATTTATCCATGTAAACGCTCTAAAAAAGGATCTCGCCTAACCGAGCAAGCTCGGCTAACCGGGCTGGCCAACCTCCATGTAAACAGCCCCTTAATCGCCAAGTTTCTTGTTGATTTGATCAGTGGGCTTGGCTAAACGCACTGCACCTCTGCTGAACAAAGTTATTGACATCTTGAGGAATATAATTTTTTATCCCTCTCCCAATATTTTTGTTCGCCATCGAATTGTTCTGAACACCACTGAGCAAGTCCTACCCTGGGTACCAGAGCCTCAAGATTGGAGCCGCAGAACGGAATTTAAAAAAATAATAATAAGTTGAGCAAAGTACGACTTATTATTATTTTTGTTAATTTCGTTCTGCGGCTCCGATCTTGAGGCACTGGTACCCAGGGTAAGCAAGTCCCAACCTGAGTAGTTAAACGCATTGGATATTTCTCACTGTTGGGACTCGTTCACTGAATATTTTCAGTACATTTACCAGGGCTTTACGAAACCAAGGCCTTTTTAGTATGATATAATTATCTCCGCGAGATTAGCTACCGAGATTTGACGCTTGGAATCTAATAATGAATTAATGATTTATTTCAATGTTGTAGTTAATGATTATCAAAATTTAATTAATAGTAGCAAGAATAAGTCTCTGACTTTGTCTTCTTTTATTTTTCTGTTGATGTCGATGACTTGCCATCTGCAATACAAGTTTTCTGTTGAGTTTGGGCTAAAGGAGCAACGAGGTGTGGCCACATCAAAAGGAAGGACTTGTATCGAACTGCTTCCATTAGCCCCTAGGCTATTTAATGGCCCTCCTCTGTTACACGCTTTTCTTTATAAAGAACCACTTTTTGAGGAACCTACATATAGAAAGCCCGAAAATTTAGAGAACTTATACTACTACAGAGAAAATCATTTAAGAACTTTTTAATGTTGAATGCTTTTATTACTGCAAATAATGAAGAATTAGAAAGCCGGTCCCATTCAATTGCAGTCAAAATCACATAAATTGTACGTTACGCATTATCAAATGTTTCCTTGGGTAGTCTCGAGCTTTGCTTACATGCAAGTGTCTATTATTATTACGACCACTGTATGCTCAGTTAAATTAAGGAACTATTAAGGAACTTTTGGAACTACAATTCCCTCAAAAGAGATCCAAAAATAAGGAACTTTTAGAACTAGGCCTCGAGCTAGGTAAAAGCGTGTAACCAAAGAAACCAATACTTTGAATAAAATATAACATAGCTACCCAATCCCACCAAAAAATCCCAGAACGGTTACTTTTGTCAAATTTCTGTCAGAAAAGGTCAAATTAGGGAGAAAATATTTCCCCATAAAAAATCGCAAAAAAGGCAAGCCTAAAATCTGCCAAACTCAGGTGTTTTGAAAATTCACCTTTTCCTCCAATAATAGTTATGAAAACCTACCTAAACCCCCCTGAACAGCCTTAAGGGGGTAAATAAAGTAAATTTATATTATATCCCTCGAAAAATCACCAAAAAGGCAAGTCTATATAGCGTTGCCAACGGCCAAGAATCGGCCAACATCAGGGGTTTTGAAAAGTTACCTTTTCCTCTAATAATAGTTATGAAAACATACAAAAAACTGCCTGAACCGGGTTTAGGGGGTAAAGAAAGTAATTTTATATTATATTAGGCCGAATTAGGGAGAAAAAATATACGCTCGAAAAACTGCCAAAAAGGCAAGTCTATAGCCTTGTCAATTGGCCAAAAATCAGCCAAAATCAGGGATTTCGAAAAGTTACCTTTTCCTCCAAAAGTACTTATGAAAAACTACCTAAAACCCCTGAACAGCCTTTATGGGGTAGATAAAGTAATTTTAAATTATATTAGGCCGAATTAGTGAGAAAAATATCCCTCGAAAAACCGCCAAAAAGGCAAATCTATATATAGCCTTGCCAAATGGCCAAAAATCAACCAAAATCAGGGGTTTCGAAAAACCGCCTTTTCCTCCAAAAATACTTATGAAAACCTACCTAAACCCCTGAACAACCTTTAGGGGATAAGTAAAGTGATTTTATACTATAATAGGCAGAATTAGGGTGAAAAAATATCCCCTGTAAAACCGCCAAAAGGGCAAGTCTATAGCCTTGCCTTTGGCCAAAAATAAGGCAAAATCAGGGGTTTCGAAAAATCACCTTCTCCTCCAATAATACTTATGAAAAACCTACCTTAACCCACTGAACAGCCTTTAGGGGGTAAATAAAGCGATTTTATATTATCGTAGGGCGAATAAAGGCGAAAACATATCTCCACGAAAAACCCCCAGAAAAGCAAGTCTATAGCCTTGCCTTTTTGCCAAAAATCAGCCAAAGTCAGGGGTTTCCAAAAGTAACCTTTTCGTCCAAAAATACTTATGAAAACCTACCTAAACCCCCCTGTGCAGCCTTTAAGGGTTAAATAAAGCGATTTTATATTATATTAGTCCGAATTAAGGCGAAAAAATATGCCCACAAAAAACCTCCAAAAAGGCAAGTCTATAGCCTTGCCTTTTTGCCAAAAATCGGCCAAAGTCAGGGGTTTCGAAAAGTCATCTTTTCCTCCAAAAATACTTATGAAAACCTACCTAAACCCCCCTGAGCAGCATTTAAGGGGTAAATAAAGCGATTTTATATTATATTAGTCCGAATTAAGGCGAAAAAATATGCCCACAAAAAACCCCCAAAAAGGCAAGTCTATAGCCTTGCCTTTTTGCCAAGAATCGGCCAAAATCAGGGGTTTCGAAAAGTCAGCTTTTCCTCCAAAAATAATTATGAAAACCTACCTAAACCACCCTCAACAGCCTTAAGGGGGTTAATATAGTGATTTTATATCATAATGGGCCGAATAAAGGCGAAAAATAATGCCCACAAGACACTCCAAAAAGGCAAGTCTATAGCCTTGCTTTTTTGCCAAAAATCAGCCAAAATCAGGGGTTTCAAAAGCACCCTTTTCCTCCAAAAATTTTTATGAAAACCTACGTAAACACACCTGAACAGCCTTTAGGGGGTAAATAAAGCGATTTTATATTATATTATGCCGAATTAAGGAGAAAAAATATGCCCACGAAAAACCTCCAAAAAAGCAAGTCTATAGCCTTGCCAAATGGCCAAAAATCGGCCAAAATCAAGGGTTTCGAAAAATCAACTTTTCCTCCAACAATAATTATGAAAATCTACCTAAACCCCCTATACACCCTTTAGGGGGTAAATAAAGTGATGTTATATTATATTAAGCCGAATTAAGGCCAAAGTATATGCCTACGAAAACCCTCCAAAAAGGCAAGTCTATAGCCTTGCCTTTTTGTCAAAAATCGGCCATATTCAGGGGTTTCGAAAAGTCACCTTTTCCTCCAAAAATAATTATGAAAATCTACCTAAACCCCCCTGAACAGCCTTTAAGGGGTAAAAAAAGTGATTTTATATTATCTTAGGCCGAATTAAGGCGAAAAAATATGCCCACAAAAAACCGCCAAAAAGGCAAGTGCCTTTTTGCACTTGCCTTTTTGCACTTTTGGCACTTGCCTTTTTGCCAAAATCGGCCAAAATCAAGGGTTTCGAAAAATCACCTTTTCCTCCAAAAATACTTATGAAAACCTACCTAAACCGCCTGAAAAGCCTTTAGGGGGTAAATAATGTGATTTTATAATATTTTAGGCCAAATTAGGGCGAAAGAAAACCCCCTCGAAAAACCGCCAAAAAAGCAAGTCTATACATAGCCTTTGCTTTTGGCCAAAATCGGCCACAATAAGGTGTTTCGAATAGTCACCTTTTCCTCCAAAAATACTTATGAGAGCCTACCTAAACCCCCCTGAACAGCCTTTAGGGGGTAAAGGGGTAAATAAAGCGATTTTATATTATATTAGTCCGAATTAAGGCGAAAAAATATGCCCACAAAAAACCTCCAAAAAGGCAAGTCTATAGCCTTGCCTTTTTGCCAAAAATCAGCCAAAATCAGCCAAAATCAGGTAAATAAAGCGATTTTATATTATATTAGTCCGAATTAAGGCGAAAAAATATGCCCACAAAAAACCTCCAAAAAGGCAAGTCTATAGCCTTGCCTTTTTGCCAAAAATCAGCCAAAATCAGGGGTTTCCAAAAGTAACCTTTTCGTCCAAAAATACTTATGAAAACCTACCTAAACCCCCCTGAGCAGCCTTTAAGGGGTAAATAAAGCGATTTTATATTATATTAGTCCGAATTACGGCGAAAAAATATGCCCATTAAAACCTCCAAAAGGCAAGTCTATAGCCATGCCTTTTGCCAAAAATCAGCCAAAATCAGGGGTTTCAAAAGTCACCTTTTCGTCCAAAATACTGATGAAAACCTACCTAAACCCCCTGAGCAGCCTTTAAGGGGTAAATAAAGCGATTTTATATTTTATTAGTCCGAATTACGGCGAAAAATATGCCCATTAAAACCTCCAAAAGGCAAGTTTATAGCCTTGCCTTTTGCCAAAAATCAGCCAAAATCAGGGGTTTCAAAGGTCACCTTTTCGTCCAAAAATACTTATGAAAACCTACCTAAACACCCCTGAGCAGCCTTTAAGGGTAAATAAAGCGATTTTATATTATATTAGTCCGAATTAAGGCGAAAAATATGCCCAAAAAACCTCCAAAAGGCAAGTCTATAGCCTTGCCTTTTGCCAAAAATCAGCCAAAATCAGGGGTTTCCAAAAGTCACCTTTTCGTCCAAAAATACTGATGATAACCTACCTAAACCCCCCTGAGCAGCCTTTAAGGGGTAAATAAAGCGATTTTATATTATATTAGTCCGAATTACGGCGAAAAAATATGCCCACAAAAAACCTCCAAAAAGGCAAGTCTATAGCCTTGCCTTTTTGCCGAAAATCAGCCAAAATCAGCGGTTTCCAAAAGTCACCTTTTCGTCCAAAAATACTGATGATAACCTACCTAAACCCCCCTGAGCAGCCTTTAAGGGGTAAGTAAAGCGATTTTATATTATATTAGTCCGAATTAAGGCGAAAAAATATGCCCACAAAAAACCTCCAAAAAGGCAAGTCTATAGCCTTTCCTTTTTGCCAAAAACCAGCCAAAATCAGGGGTTTCCAAAAGTAACCTTTTCGTCCAAAAATACTTATGAAAACCTACCTAAACCCCCCTGAGCAGCGTTTAAGGGCTAAATAAAGCGATTTTATACTATATTAGTCCTAATTAAGGCGAAAACCTACCTAAACCCCACTGAGCAGCCTTTAAGGGGTAAATAAAGCGATTTTATATTATATTAGTCCGAATTACGGCGAAAAAATATGCCCACAAAAAACCTCCAAAAAGGCAAGTCTATAGCCTTGCCTTTTGCCAAAAATCAGCCAAAATCAGGGGTTTCAGGGTCCAAAAATACTGTTACCTAAACCCCCTGAAAGTCGATTTTATATTATATTAGTCCGAATTTATGCCCACAAAAACCTCCAAAAGGCAAGTCTATAGCCTTGCCTTTTGCCAAAAATACTCAGGGGTTTCATCACCTTTTCGTCCAAAACTGATGATACCTACCTAAACCCCCTGAGCAGCCTTTAAGGGTAAATAAAGCGATTTTATATTATATTAGTCCGAATTACGGCGAAAAAATATGCCCAAAAAACCTCCAAAAGGCAAGTCTATAGCCTTGCCTTTTGCCAAAAATCAGCCAAAATCAGGGGTTTCAAAAGTCACCTTTTCGTCCAAAAATACTGATGAAAACCTACCTAAACCCCCCTGAGCAGCCTTTAAGGGTAAATAAAGCGATTTTATATTATATTAGTCCGAATTACGGCGAAAAAATATGCCCAAAAAACTCCAAAAGGCAAGTCTATAGCCTTGCCTTTTTGCCAAAAATCAGCCAAAATCAGGGGTTTCCAAAAGTCACCTTTTCGTCCAAAAATACTGATGAAAACCTACCTAAACCCCCCTGAGCAGCCTTTAAGGGGTAAATAAAGCGATTTTATATTATATTAGTCCGAATTACGGCGAAAAATATGCCCACAAAAAAGTCCTCCAAAAGGCAAGTTTATAGCCTTGCCTTTTGAGCCAAAAATCAGCCAAAATCAGGGTTTATAGTTTCAAAGGTCACCTTTTCGTCCAAAAATACTTATGAAAACCTACCTAAACCCCCCTGAGCAACCTTTAAGGGGTAAATAAAGCGATTTTATATTAAATTAGTCCAAATTAAGGCAAAAAAATATGCCCACAAAAAACCTCCAAAAAGGCAAGTCTATAGCCTTGCCTTTTTGCCAAAAATCAGCCAAAATCAGGGGTTTCCAAAGGTCACCTTTTCGTCCAAAAATACTTATGAAAACCTACCTAAACCCCCCTGTGCAGCCTTTCAGGGTAAAATAAAGCGATTTTATATAATATTAGGCCGAATTAAGGCGAAAAAATATGCCCATAAAAAACTGCCAAAAAGGCATGTCTATAGCCTTGCCTTTTTGCCAAAAATCAGCCAAAATCAGGGGTTTCCAAAAGTCACCTTTTCGTCCAAAAATACTTATGAAAACCTACCTAAACCACCTTGAGCAGCCTTTAAGGGGTAAATAATGCAATTTTATATTATATTAGGCAGAATTAAGGCGAAAAATATGCCCACAAAAAACCTCCAAAAAGGCAAGTCTATAGCCTTGCCTTTTTGCCAAAAATCAGCCAAAATCAGGGGTTTCCAAAAGTCACCTTTTCGTCCAAAAATACTTATGAAAACCTACCTAAACCACCCTGAGCAGCCTTTAAGGGGTAAATAAAGCGATTTTATATTATATTAGTCCGAATTAAGGCGAAAAAATATGCCAACAAAAAACCTCCAAAAAGGCAAGTCTATAGCCTTTCCTTTTTGCCAAAAACCAGCCAAAATCAGGGGTTTCCAAAAGTAACCTTTTCGTCCAAAAATACTTATGAAAACCTACCTAAACCCCCCTGAGCAGCGTTTAAGGGCTAAATAAAGCGATTTTATACTATATTAGTTCGAATTAAGGCGAAAACCTACCTAAACCCCACTGAGCAGCCTTTAAGGGGTAAATAAAGCGATTTTACATTATATTAGTCCGAATTAAGGCGAAAGAATATGCCCACAAAAAACCTCCAAGAAGGCAAGTCTATAGCCTTGCCTTTTGCCAAAAATCAGTCAAAATCAGGGTTTCAAAAGTCACCTTTTCGTCCAAAAATACTTATGAAAACCTACCTAAACCCCCCTGAGCAGCCTTTAAGGGGTAAATAAAGCGATTTTATATTATATTAGTCCGAATTAAGGCGAAAAAATATGCCTACAAAAAACCTCCAAAAAGGCAAGTCTATAGCCTTGTCTTTTTGCCAAAAATCAGTCAAAATCAGGGGTTTCCAAAAGTCACCTTTTCGTCCAAGAATACTTATGAAAACCTACCTAAACCCCCCTGAGCAGCGTTTAAGGGCTAAATAAAGCGATTTTATACTATATTAGTCCGAATTAAGGCGAAAACCTACCTAAACCCCACTGAGCAGCCTTTAAGGGGTAAATAAAGCGATTTTACATTATATTAGTCCGAATTAAGGCGAAAGAATATGCCCACAAAAAACCTCCAAGAAGGCAAGTCTATAGCCTTGCCTTTTTGCCAAAAATCAGTCAAAATCAGGGGTTTCCAAAAGTCACCTTTTCGTCCAAAAATACTTATGAAAACCTCCCTAAACCCCCCTGAGCAGCCTTTAAGGGGTAAATAAAGCGATTTTATATTATATTAGTCCGAATTAAGGCGAAAAAATATGCCTACAAAAAACCTCCAAAAAGGCAAGTCTATAGCCTTGTCTTTTTGCCAAAAATCAGTCAAAATCAGGGGTTTCCAAAAGTCACCTTTTCGTCCAAGAATACTGATGAAAACCTACCTAAACCCCCCTGAGCAGCCTTTAAGGGGTAAAAAAAGCGATTTTATAATATATTAGTCCAAATTAAGGCGAAAAAATATGCCCACAAAAAACCTCCAAAAAGGCAAGTCTATAGAATTGCCTTTTTGCCAAAAATCAGCCAAAATCAGGGGATTCCAAAAGTAACCTTTTCGTCCAAAAATACTTATGAAAACCTACCTAAACCCCCCTGAGCTGCCTTTAAGGGGTGAATAAAGCGATTTTATAATATATTAGTCCGAATTAAGGCGAAAAAATATGCCCACAAAAGCCTCCAAAAAGGCAAGTCTATAGCCTTGCCTTTTTGCCAAAAATCAGCCAAAGTCAGGGGTTTCTATAAGTCACCTTTTCGTCCAAAAATACTTATGAAAACCTACCTAAACCCCCCTGAGCAGCCTTTAGGGGGTAAATAAAGCGATTTTATATTATAGTAGTCCAAATTAAGGCGAAAAAATATGCACACAAAAAACCTCCAGAAAGGCAAGTCTATAGCCTTGCCTTTTTGCCAAAAATCAGCCAAAATCAGGGGTTTCCAAAAGTCACCTTTGCGTCCAAAAATACTTATGAAAACCTACCTAAACCCCCCTGAGCAGCCTTTAAGGTGTAGATAAAGCGATTTTATATTATATTAGTCCGAATTAAGGCGAAAAAATATGCCCACAAAAAACCCCCAAAAAGTCAAGTCTATAGCCTTGCCTTTTTGCCAAAAATCAGCCAAAATCAGGAGTTTCCAAAAGTCACCTTTTCGCCCAAAAATACTTATGAAAACCTACCTAAACCCCCTGAGCAGCCTTTAAGGGGTAAATAAAGCGAATTTATATTGTATTAGTCTGAATTAAGACGAAAAAATATGCCCACAAAAAACCTCCAAAAAGGCAAGTCTATAGCCTTGTCTTTTTGCCAAAAATCAGCCAAAATCAGGGGTTTCCAAAAGTCACGTTTTCGACCAAAAATACTTATGAAAACCTACATAAACCCCCCTGATAAAGCGATTTTATATTATATTAGTCCGAATTAAAGCGAAATAATATGCCTACAAAAAACCTCCAAAAAGGCAAGTCTATAGCCTTGCCTTTTTGCCAAAAATCAGTCAAAATCAGGAATTTCAAAAGTCACCTTTTCGTCCAAAAATACTTATGAAAACCTACCTAAACCCCCTGAGCAGCCATTAAGGGTAAATAAAGCGGTTTTATATTTTATTAGTCCGAATTAAGGCGAAAAATATGCCCATCAAAAACCTCCAAAAGGCAAGTCTATAGCCTTGCCTTTTTGCCAAAAATCAGCCAAAATCAGGGTTTCAAAAGTCACCTTTTCGTCCAAAAATACTTATGAAAACCTACCTAAACCCCCCTGAGCAGCCTTTAAGGGGTAAATAAAGCGATTTTATATTATATTAGTCCGAATTAAGGCGAAAAAATATGCCCACAAAAAACCTCCAAAAAGGCAAGTCTATAGCCTTTCCTTTTGCCAAAAACCAGCCAAAATCAGGGGTTTCAAAAGTAACCTTTTCGTCCAAAATGCTTATGAAAACCTACTTAAACCCCCTGAGCAGCCTTTAAGGGGTAAATAAAGCGATTTTCTATTATATTAGTCCGAATTAAGGCGAAAAATATGCCTACAAAAGCCTCCAAAAGGCAAGTCTATAGCCTTGCCTTTTTACCAAAAATCAGTCAAAATCAAGGGTTTCAAAAGTCACCTTTTCGTCCAAAAATACTGATGAAAACCTACCTAAACCCCCCTGAGCAGCCTTTAAGGGGGTAAATGAAGCAATTTTATATTATATTAGTCCGAATTAAGGCGAAAAAATATGCCCACAAAAAACCTCCAAAAGGCAAGTCTATAGCCTTGTCTTTTGCCAAAAATCAGCCAAAATCAGGGGTTTCCAAAAGTCACGTTTTCGACCAAAAATACTTATGAAAACCTACATAAACCCCCTGATAAAGCGATTTTATATTATATTAGTCCGAATTAAAGCGAAATAATATGCCTACAAAAACCTCCAAAAGGCAAGTCTATAGCCTTGCCTTTTGCCAAAAATCAGTCAAAATCAGGAATTTCAAAAGTCACCTTTTCGTCCAAAAATACTTATGAAAACCTACCTAAACCCCCTGAGCAGCCATTAAGGGGTAAATAAAGCGGTTTTATATTTTATTAGTCCGAATTAAGGCGAAAAATATGCCCAAAAATCCTCCAAAAGGCAAGTCTATAGCCTTGCCTTTTGCCAAAAATCAGCCAAAATCAGGGGTTTCCAAAAGTCACCTTTTCGTCCAAAAATACTTATGAAAACCTACCTAAACCCCCCTGAGCAGCCTTTAAGGGGTAAATAAAGCGATTTTATATTATATTAGTCCGAATTAAGGCGAAAAAATATGCCCACAAAAAACCTGCAAAAAGGCAAGTCTATAGCCTTGCCTTTTTGCCAAAAATCAGCCAAAATCAGGGGTTTCAAAGTCACCTTTTCGTCCAAAAATACTTATGAAAACCTACCTAAACCCCCTGAGCAGCCTTTAAGGGTAAATAAAGCGATTTTATATTATATTAGTCCGAATTAAGGCGAAAAAATATGCCCATTAAAACCTCCAAAAGGCAAGTCTATAGCCTTTCCTTTTGCCAAAAACCAGCCAAAATCAGGGGTTTCAAAAGTAACCTTTTCGTCCAAAAATGCTTATGAAAACCTACTTAAACCCCCTGAGCAGCCTTTAAGGGGTAAATAAAGCGATTTTCTATTATATTAGTCCGAATTAAGGCGAAAAATATGCCTACAAAAGCCTCCAAAAGGCAAGTCTATATAGCCTTGCCTTTTTACCAAAAATCAGTCAAAATCAAGGGTTTCAAAAAGTCACCTTTTCGTCCAAAAATACTGATGAAAACCTACCTAAACCCCCCTGAGCAGCCTTTAAGGGGGTAAATGAAGCAATTTTATATTATATTAGTCCGAATTAAGGCGAAAAAATATGCCCACAAAAAACCTCCAAAAAGGCAAGTCTATAGCCTTGTCTTTTTGCCAAAAATCAGCCAAAATCAGGGGTTTCCAAAAGTCACGTTTTCGACCAAAAATACTTATGAAAACCTACATAAACCCCCCTGATAAAGCGATTTTATATTATATTAGTCCGAATTAAAGCGAAATAATATGCCTACAAAAAACCTCCAAAAAGGCAAGTCTATAGCCTTGCCTTTTTGCCAAAAATCAGTCAAAATCAGGAATTTCCAAAAGTCACCTTTTCGTCCAAAAATACTTATGAAAACCTACCTAAACCCCCCTGAGCAGCCATTAAGGGGTAAATAAAGCGGTTTTATATTTTATTAGTCCGAATTAAGGCGAAAAAATATGCCCACAAAAAACCTCCAAAAAGGCAAGTCTATAGCCTTGCCTTTTTGCCAAAAATCAGCCAAAATCAGGGGTTTCCAAAAGTCACCTTTTCGTCCAAAAATACTTATGAAAACCTACCTAAACCCCCCTGAGCAGCCTTTAAGGGGTAAATAAAGCGATTTTATATTATATTAGTCCGAATTAAGGCGAAAAAATATGCCCACAAAAAACCTCCAAAAAGGCAAGTCTATAGCCTTTCCTTTTTGCCAAAAACCAGCCAAAATCAGGGGTTTCCAAAAGTAACCTTTTCGTCCAAAAATGCTTATGAAAACCTACTTAAACCCCCCTGAGCAGCCTTTAAGGGGTAAATAAAGCGATTTTCTATTATATTAGTCCGAATTAAGGCGAAAAAATATGCCTACAAAAAGCCTCCAAAAAGGCAAGTCTATATAGCCTTGCCTTTTTACCAAAAATCAGTCAAAATCAAGGGTTTCAAAAAGTCACCTTTTCGTCCAAAAATACTGATGAAAACCTACCTAAACCCCACTGAGCAGCCTTTAAGGGGGTAAATGAAGCAATTTTATATTATATTAGTCCGAATTAAGGCGAAAAAATATGCCCACAAAAAACCTCCAAAAAGGCATGTCTATAGCCTTGCCTTTTTGCCAAAAATCAGCCAAAATCAGGGGTTTCCAAAAGTCACCTTTTCGTCCAAAAATACTGATGATAACCTACCTAAACCCCCATGAGCAGCCTTTAAGGGGTAAATAAAGCGATTTTATATTATATTAGTCCGAATTACGGCGAAAAAATATGCCCACAAAAAACCTCCAAAAAGGCAAGTCTATAGCCTTGCCTTTTTGCCAAAAATCAGCCAAAATCAAGGGTTTCCAAAAGTCACCTTTTCGTCCAAAAATACTTATGGAAACTTACCTAAACCTCCCTGAGCTGCCTTGAAGGGGTAAATAAAGCGATTTTATATTATATTAGTCCGAATTACGGCGAAAAAATACGCCCACAAAAAACCTCCAAAAAGGCAAGTCTATAGCCTTGCCTTTTTGCCAAAAATCAGCCAAAATCAGGGGTTTCCAAAAGTCACCTCTTCGTCCAAAAATACTGATGAAAACCTACCTAAACCCCCCTGAGCAGCCTTTAAGGGGTAAATAAAGCGATTTTATATTATATTAGTCCGAATTACGGCGAAAAAATATGCCCACAAAAAACCTCCAAAAAGGCAAGTTTATAGCCTTGCCCTTTTGCCAAAAATCAGCCAAAATCAGGGGTTTCCAAAAGTCACGTTTTCGACCAAAAATACTTATGAAAACCTACATAAACCCCCCTGATAAAGCGATTTTATATTATATTAGTCCGAATTAAAGCGAAATAATATGCCTACAAAAAACCTCCAAAAAGGCAAGTCTATAGCCTTGCCTTTTTGCCAAAAATCAGTCAAAATCAGGAATTTCCAAAAGTCACCTTTTCGTCCAAAAATACTTATGAAAACCTACCTAAACCCCCCTGAGCAGCCATTAAGGGGTAAATAAAGCGGTTTTATATTTTATTAGTCCGAATTAAGGCGAAAAAATATGCCCACAAAAATCCTCCAAAAAGGCAAGTCTATAGCCTTGCCTTTTGCCAAAAATCAGCCAAAATCAGGGGTTTCAAAAGTCACCTTTTCGTCCAAAAATACTTATGAAAACCTACCTAAACCCCCTGAGCAGCCTTTAAGGGTAAATAAAGCGATTTTATATTATATTAGTCCGAATTAAGGCGAAAAATATGCCCATTAAAACCTCCAAAAGGCAAGTCTATAGCCTTGCCTTTTTGCCAAAAATCAGCCAAAATCAGGGGTTTCCAAAAGTCACCTTTTCGTCCAAAAATACTTATGAAAACCTACCTAAACCCCCCTGAGCAGCCTTTAAGGGGTAAATAAAGCGATTTTATATTATATTAGTCCGAATTAAGGCGAAAAATATGCCCATTAAAACCTCCAAAAGGCAAGTCTATAGCCTTTCCTTTTGCCAAAAACCAGCCAAAATCAGGGGTTTCCAAAAGTAACCTTTTCGTCCAAAAATGCTTATGAAAACCTACTTAAACCCCCCTGAGCAGCCTTTAAGGGGTAAATAAAGCGATTTTCTATTATATTAGTCCGAATTAAGGCGAAAAAATATGCCTACAAAAAGCCTCCAAAAAGGCAAGTCTATATAGCCTTGCCTTTTTACCAAAAATCAGTCAAAATCAAGGGTTTCAAAAAGTCACCTTTTCGTCCAAAAATACTGATGAAAACCTACCTAAACCCCCCTGAGCAGCCTTTAAGGGGGTAAATGAAGCAATTTTATATTATATTAGTCCGAATTAAGGCGAAAAAATATGCCCACAAAAAACCTCCAAAAAGGCAAGTCTATAGCCTTGTCTTTTTGCCAAAAATCAGCCAAAATCAGGGGTTTCCAAAAGTCACGTTTTCGACCAAAAATACTTATGAAAACCTACATAAACCCCCCTGATAAAGCGATTTTATATTATATTAGTCCGAATTAAAGCGAAATAATATGCCTACAAAAAACCTCCAAAAAGGCAAGTCTATAGCCTTGCCTTTTTGCCAAAAATCAGTCAAAATCAGGAATTTCCAAAAGTCACCTTTTCGTCCAAAAATACTTATGAAAACCTACCTAAACCCCCCTGAGCAGCCATTAAGGGGTAAATAAAGCGGTTTTATATTTTATTAGTCCGAATTAAGGCGAAAAAATATGCCCACAAAAAACCTGCAAAAAGGCAAGTCTATAGCCTTGCCTTTTTGCCAAAAATCAGCCAAAATCAGGGGTTTCCAAAAGTCACCTTTTCGTCCAAAAATACTTATGAAAACCTACATAAACCCCCCTGATAAAGCGATTTTATATTATATTAGTCCGAATTAAAGCGAAATAATATGCCTACAAAAAACCTCCAAAAAGGCAAGTCTATAGCCTTGCCTTTTTGCCAAAAATCAGTCAAAATCAGGAATTTCCAAAAGTCACCTTTTCGTCCAAAAATACTTATGAAAACCTACCTAAACCCCCTGAGCAGCCATTAAGGGGTAAATAAAGCGGTTTTATATTTTATTAGTCCGAATTAAGGCGAAAAATATGCCCATTAAAAACCTGCAAAAGGCAAGTCTATAGCCTTGCCTTTTTGCCAAAAATCAGCCAAAATCAGGGGTTTCAAAAGTCACCTTTTCGTCCAAAATACTTATGAAAACCTACCTAAACCCCCTGAGCAGCCTTTAAGGGGTAAATAAAGCGATTTTATATTATATTAGTCCGAATTAAGGCGAAAAATATGCCCACAAAAACCTCCAAAAGGCAAGTCTATAGCCTTTCCTTTTGCCAAAACCAGCCAAAATCAGGGGTTTCCAAAAGTAACCTTTTCGTCCAAAATGCTTATGAAAACCTACTTAAACCCCCTGAGCAGCCTTTAAGGGGTAAATAAAGCGATTTTCTATTATATTAGTCCGAATTAAGGCGAAAAAATATGCCTACAAAAAGCCTCCAAAAAGGCAAGTCTATATAGCCTTGCCTTTTTACCAAAAATCAGTCAAAATCAAGGGTTTCAAAAAGTCACCTTTTCGTCCAAAAATACTGATGAAAACCTACCTAAACCCCACTGAGCAGCCTTTAAGGGGGTAAATGAAGCAATTTTATATTATATTAGTCCGAATTAAGGCGAAAAAATATGCCCACAAAAAACCTCCAAAAAGGCATGTCTATAGCCTTGCCTTTTTACCAAAAATCAGTCAAAATCAAGGGTTTCAAAAAGTCACCTTTTCGTCCAAAAATACTGATGAAAACCTACCTAAACCCCACTGAGCAGCCTTTAAGGGGGTAAATGAAGCAATTTTATATTATATTAGTCCGAATTAAGGCGAAAAAATATGCCCACAAAAAACCTCCAAAAAGGCAAGTCTATAGCCTTGCCTTTTTGCCAAAAATCAGCCAAAATCAGGGGTTTCCAAAAGTCACCTTTTCGTCCAAAAATACTGATGATAACCTACCTAAACCCCCATGAGCAGCCTTTAAGGGTAAATAAAGCGATTTTATATTATATTAGTCCGAATTACGGCGAAAAATATGCCCACAAAAACCTCCAAAAGGCAAGTCTATAGCCTTGCCTTTTGCCAAAAATCAGCCAAAATCAAGGGTTTCCAAAAGTCACCTTTTCGTCCAAAAATACTTATGGAAACTTACCTAAACCTCCCTGAGCTGCCTTTAAGGGGTAAATAAAGCGATTTTATATTATATTAGTCCGAATTACGGCGAAAAAATACGCCCACAAAAAACCTCCAAAAAGGCAAGTCTATAGCCTTGCCTTTTTGCCAAAAATCAGCCAAAATCAGGGGTTTCCAAAAGTCACCTTTTCGTCCAAAAATACTGATGAAAACCTACCTAAACCCCCCTGAGCAGCCTTTAAGGGGTAAATAAAGCGATTTTATATTATATTAGTCCGAATTACGGCGAAAAAATATGCCCACAAAAAACCTCCAAAAAGGCAAGTTTATAGCCTTGCCCTTTTGCCAAAAATCAGCCAAAATCAGGGGTTTCCAAAGGTCACCTTTTCGTCCAAAAATACTTATGAAAACCTACCTAAACCCCCCTGAGCAGCCTTTAAGGGGTAAATAAAGCGATTTTATATTAAATTAGTCCGAATTAAGGCGAAAAAATATGCCCACAAAAACCTCCAAAAAGGCAAGTCTATAGCCTTGCCTTTTTGCCAAAAATCAGCCAAAATCAGGGGGTTCCAAAAGTCACTTTTCGTCCAAAAATACTTATGAAAACCTACCTAAACCCCCCTGTGCAGCCTTTAAGGGTTAAATAAAGCGATTTTATATTATATTAGGCCGAATTAAGGCGAAAAAATATGCCCACAAAAACCTCCAAAAGGCAAGTCTATAGCCTTTCCTTTTGCCAAAACCAGCCAAAATCAGGGGTTTCAAAAGTAACCTTTTCGTCCAAAAATACTTATGAAAACCTACCTAAACCCCCTGTGCAGCCTTTAAGGGTTAAATAAAGCGATTTTATATTATATTAGTCCGAATTAAGGCGAAAAATATGCCCATTAAAAACCTCCAAAAGGCAAGTCTATAGCCTTGCCTTTTGCCAAAAACCAGCCAAAATCAGGGGTTTCCAAAAGTAACCTTTTCGTCCAAAAATACTTATGAAAACCTACCTAAACCCCCTGTGCAGCCTTTAAGGGTTAAATAAAGCGATTTTATATTATATTAGTCCGAATTAAGGCGAAAAAATATGCCCATTAAAAACCTCCAAAAGGCAAGTCTATAGCCTTTCCTTTTGCCAAAAATCAGCAAAATCAGGGGTTTCAAAAGTCACCTTTTCGTCCAAAAATACTGATGAAAACCTACTTAAACCCCCTGAGCAGCCTTTAAGGGTAAATAAAGCGATTTTATATTATATTAGTCCGAATTAAGGCGAAAAATATGCCCATTAAAACCTCCAAAAGGCAAGTCTATAGCCTTTCCTTTTGCCAAAACCAGCCAAAATCAGGGTTTCAAAAGTAACCTTTTCGTCCAAAAATACTTATGAAAACCTACTTAAACCCCCTGAGCAGCCTTTAAGGGGTAAATAAAGCGATTTTCTATTATATTAGTCCGAATTAAGGCGAAAAAATATGCCTACAAAAAGCCTCCAAAAAGGCAAGTCTATATAGCCTTGCCTTTTTACCAAAAATCAGTCAAAATCAAGGGTTTCAAAAAGTCACCTTTTCGTCCAAAAATACTGATGAAAACCTACCTAAACCCCCCTGAGCAGCCTTTAAGGGGGTAAATGAAGCAATTTTATATCATATTAGTCCGAATTAAGGCGAAAAAATATGCCCACAAAAAACCTCCAAAAAGGCAAGTCTATAGCCTTGCCTTTTTGCCAAAAATCAGCCAAAATCAGGGGTTTCCAAAAGTCACCTTTTCGTCCAAAAATACTGATGATAACCTACCTAAACCCCCATGAGCAGCCTTTAAGGGGTAAATAAAGCGATTTTATATTATATTAGTCCGAATTACGGCGAAAAAATATGCCCACAAAAAACCTCCAAAAAGGCAAGTCTATAGCCTTGCCTTTTTGCCAAAAATCAGCCAAAATCAAGGGTTTCCAAAAGTCACCTTTTCGTCCAAAAATACTTATGGAAACTTACCTAAACCTCCCTGAGCTGCCTTTAAGGGGTAAATAAAGCGATTTTATATTATATTAGTCCGAATTACGGCGAAAAAATATGCCCACAAAAAACCTCCAAAAAGGCAAGTCTATAGCCTTGCTTTTTGCCAAAAATCAGCCAAAATCAGGGGTTTCCAAAAGTCACCTTTTCGTCCAAAAATACTGATGAAAACCTACCTAAACCCCCCTGAGCAGCCTTTAAGGGGTAAATAAAGCGATTTTATATTATATTAGTCCGAATTACGGCGAAAAATATGCCCAAAAAACCTCCAAAAGGCAAGTCTATAGCCTTGCCTTTTGCCAAAAATCAGCCAAAATCAGGGTTTCAAAAGTCACCTTTTCGTCCAAAAATACTGATGAAAACCTACCTAAACCCCCCTGAGCAGCCTTTAAGGGGTAAATAAAGCGATTTTATATTATATTAGTCCGAATTACGGCGAAAAAATATGCCCACAAAAAACCTCCAAAAAGGCAAGTTTATAGCCTTGCCCTTTTGCCAAAAATCAGCCAAAATCAGGGGTTTCCAAAGGTCACCTTTTCGTCCAAAAATACTTATGAAAACCTACCTAAACCCCCCTGAGCAGCCTTTAAGGGGTAAATAAAGCGATTTTATATTAAATTAGTCCGAATTAAGGCGAAAAAATATGCCCACAAAAACCTCCAAAAAGGCAAGTCTATAGCCTTGCCTTTTTGCCAAAAATCAGCCAAAATCAGGGGGTTCCAAAAGTCACTTTTCGTCCAAAAATACTTATGAAAACCTACCTAAACCCCCCTGTGCAGCCTTTAAGTGTTAAATAAAGCGATTTTATATTATATTAGGCCGAATTAAGGCGAAAAAATATGCCCACAAAAAACCTCCAAAAAGGCAAGTCTATAGCCTTTCCTTTTTGCCAAAAACCAGCCAAAATCAGGGGTTTCCAAAAGTAACCTTTTCGTCCAAAAATACTTATGAAAACCTACCTAAACCCCCCTGTGCAGCCTTTAAGGGTTAAATAAAGCGATTTTATATTATATTAGTCCGAATTAAGGCGAAAAAATATGCCCACAAAAAACCTCCAAAAAGGCAAGTCTATAGCCTTGCCTTTTTGCCAAAAACCAGCCAAAATCAGGGGTTTCCAAAAGTAACCTTTTCGTCCAAAAATACTTATGAAAACCTACCTAAACCCCCCTGTGCAGCCTTTAAGGGTTAAATAAAGCGATTTTATATTATATTAGTCCGAATTAAGGCGAAAAAATATGCCCACAAAAACCTCCAAAAAGGCAAGTCTATAGCCTTTCCTTTTTGCCAAAAATCAGCAAAAATCAGGGGTTTCCAGAAGTCACCTTTTCGTCCAAAAATACTGATGAAAACCTACTTAAACCCCCCTGAGCAGCCTTTAAGGGGTAAATAAAGCGATTTTATATTATATTAGTCCGAATTAAGGCGAAAAAATATGCCCACAAAAAACCTCCAAAAAGGCAAGTCTATAGCCTTTCCTTTTTGCCAAAAACCAGCCAAAATCAGGGGTTTCCAAAAGTAACCTTTTCGTCCAAAAATACTTATGAAAACCTACTTAAACCCCCCTCAGCAGCCTTTAAGGGGTAAATAAAGCGATTTTCTATTATATTAGTCCGAATTAAGGCGAAAAAATATGCCTACAAAAAGCCTCCAAAAAGGCAAGTCTATATAGCCTTGCCTTTTTACCAAAAATCAGTCAAAATCAAGGGTTTCAAAAAGTCACCTTTTCGTCCAAAAATACCGATGAAAACCTACCTAAACCCCCATGAGCAGCCTTTAAGGGGTAAATAAAGCGATTTTATATTATATTAGTCCGAATTACGGGGAAAAAATATGCCCATTAAAACCTCCAAAAGGCAAGTCTATAGCCTTGCCTTTTTGCCAAAAGGCAAGTCTATAGCCTTGCCCTTTTAAATAAAGCCAAAATATCAGCCAAAATCAAGGGTTTCCTTGCCTTTTGCCAAAAGTCACCTTTTCGTCCAAAAATACTTATGAAAACCTACCTAAACCCCCTGAGCAGCCTTTAAGGGTAAATAAAGCGATTTTATATTATATTAGTCCGAATTACGGCGAAAAAATATGCCCACAAAAACCTCCAAAAGGCAAGTCTATAGCCTTGCCTTTTGCCAAAAATCAGCCAAAATCAGGGGTTTCAAAAGTCACCTTTTCGTCCAAAAATACTTATGAAAACCTACCTAAACCCCCTGAGCAGCCTTTAAGGGTAAATAAAGCGATTTTATATTATATTAGTCCGAATTACGGCGAAAAATATGCCCACAAAAACCTCCAAAAGGCAAGTCTATAGCCTTGCCTTTTGCCAAAAATCAGCCAAAATCAGGGGTTTCAAAAGTCACCTTTTCGTCCAAAAATACTTATGAAAACCTACCTAAACCCCCTGAGCAGCCTTTAAGGGTAAATAAAGCGATTTTATATTATATTAGTCCGAATTAAGGCGAAAAAATATGCCCACAAAAAACCTCCAAAAAGGCAAGTCTATAGCCTTGCCTTTTTGCCAAAAATCAGCCAAAATCAGGGGTTTCCAAAAGTCACCTTTTCGTCCAAAAATACTTATGAAAACCTACCTAAACCCCCCTGAGCAGCCTTTAAGGGGTAAATAAAGCGATTTTATATTATATTAGTCCGAATTAAGGCGAAAAAATATGCCCACAAAAAACCTGCCAAAAGGCAAGTCTATAGCCTTGCCTTTTGCCAAAAATCAGCCAAAATCAGGGGTTTCAAAAGTCACCTTTTCGTCCAAAAATACTTATGAAAACCTACCTAAACCCCCTGAGCAGCCTTTAAGGGTAAATAAAGCAATTTTATATTATATTAGTCCAAATTAAGGCGAAAAATATGCCCACAAAAACCTCCAAAAGGCAAGTCTATAGCCTTGCCTTTTGCCAAAAATCAGCCAAAATCAGGGGTTTCAAAAGTCACCTTTTCGTCCAAAAGTACTTATGAAAACCTACCTAAACCCCCCTGAGAAGCCTTTAAGGTGTAAATAAAGTGATTTTATATTACAGTAGTCCAAATTAAGGCGAAAAAATATGCCCACAAAAACCCTCCAAAAAGGCAAGTCTATAGCCTTGCCTTTTTGCCAAAAATCAGCCAAAGTCAGGGGTTTCCAAAAGTCACCTTTTCGTCCAATAATACTTATGAAAACCTACCTAAACCCCCCTGAGCAGCCTTTAAGGTGTAAATAAAGCGATTTTATATTATAGTTGTCGGAATTAAGGCGAAAAAATATGCCTACAAAAAGCCTCCAAAAAGGCAAGTCTATAGCCTTGCCTTTTTGCCAAAAATCAGCCAAAGTCAGGGGTTTCCAAAAGTCACCTTTTCGTCCAAAAATACTTATGAAAACCTACCTAAACCCCCTGAGCAGCCTTTAAGGTGTAAATAAAGCGATTTTATATTATAGTAGTCCGAATTAAGGCGAAAAAATATGCCCACAAAAAACCTCCAAAAAGGCAAGTCTATAGCCTTGCCTTTTTGCCAAAAATCAGCCAAAATCAGGGGTTTCCAAAAGTCACCTTTTCGTCCAAAAATACTTATGAAAACCTACCTAAACCCCCCTGAGCAGCCTTTAAGGTGTAAATAAAGCGATTTTATATTATAGTAGTCCGAATTAAGGCGAAAAATATGCCCAAAAAACCTCCAAAAGGCAAGTCTATAGCCTTGCCTTTTGCCAAAAATCAGCCAAAATCAGGGGTTTCTCACCTTTTCGTCCAAAAATACTTATGAAAACCTACCTAAACCCCCTGTGCAGCCTTTAAGGGTTAAATAAAGCGATTTTATATTCTATTAGTCTGAATTAAGACGAAAAAATATGCCCAAAAACCTCCAAAAGGCAAGTCTATAGCCTTGCCTTTTGCCAAAAATCAGCCAAAATCAGGGGTTCCAAAAGTCACTTTTCGTCCAAAAATACTTATGAAAACCTACCTAAACCCCCTGTGCAGCCTTTAAGGGTTAAATAAAGCGATTTTATATTATATTAGGCCGAATTAAGGCGAAAAAATATGCCCATAAAAAACTGCCAAAAAGACAAGTCTATAGCCTTGCCTTTTTGCCAAAAATCAGCCAAAATCAGGGGTTTCCAAAAGTCACCTTTTCGTCCAAAAATACTTATGAAAACCTACCTAAACCACCCTGAGCAGCCTTTAAGGGGTAAATAATGCAATTTTATATTATATTAGGCAGAATTAAGGCGAAAAATATGCCCACAAAAAACCTCCAAAAAGGCAAGTCTATAGCCTTGCCTTTTTGCCAAAAATCAGCCAAAATCAGGGGTTTCCAAAAGTCACCTTTTCGTCCAAAAATACTTATGAAAACCTACCTAAACCCCCTTGAGCAGCCTTTAAGGGGTAAATAAAGCAATTTTATATTATATTAGTCCGAATTAAGGCGAAAAAAATATGCCCACAAAAAACTTCCAAAATGGCAAGTCTATAGCCTTGCCTTTTTGCCAAAAATCAGCCAAAGTCAGGGGTTTCTATAAGTCACCCTTTCGTCCAAAAGTACTTATGAAAACCTACCTAAACCCCCCTGAGCAGCCTTTAAGGTGTAAATAAAGTGATTTTATATTATAGTTGTCCGAATTAAGGCGAAAAAATATGCCCACAAAAAACCTCCAAAAAGGCAAGTCTATAGCCTTGCCTTTTTGCCAAAAATCAGCCAAAATCAGGGGTTTCCAAAAGTCACCTTTTCGTCCAAAAATACTTATGAAAACCTACCTAAACCCCCCTGAGCAGCCTTTAAGGTGTAAATAAAGCGATTTTATATTATAGTTGTCCGAATTAAGGCGAAAAAATATGCCTACAAAAAACCTCCAAGAAGGCAAGTCTATAGCCTTGCCTTTTTGCCAAAAATCAGTCAAAATCAGGGGATTCCAAAAGTCACCTTTTCGTCCAAAAATTTTTATGAAAACCTACCTAACCCCCCCTGAGCAGCCTTTAAGGGTAAATAAAGCGATTTTATATTATAGTTGTCCGAATTAAGGCGAAAAATATGCCTACAAAAGCCTCCAAAAGGCAAGTCTATAGCCTTGCCTTTTGCCAAAAATCAGCCAAAGTCAGGGGTTTCCAAAAGTCACCTTTTCGTCCAAAAATACTTATGAAAACCTACCTAAACCCCTGAGCAGCCTTTAAGGTGTAAATAAAGCGATTTTATATTATAGTAGTCCGAATTAAGGCGAAAAAATATGCCCATTAAAACCTCCAAAAGGCAAGTCTATAGCCTTGCCTTTTGCCAAAAATCAGCCAAAATCAGGGGTTTCAAAAGTCACCTTTTCGTCCAAAAATACTTATGAAAACCTACCTAAACCCCCTGTGCAGCCTTTAAGGGTTAAATAAAGCGATTTTATATTCTATTAGTCTGAATTAAGACGAAAAATATGCCCATTAAAACCTCCAAAAGGCAAGTCTATAGCCTTGCCTTTTGCCAAAAATCAGCCAAAATCAGGGGTTCCAAAAGTCACTTTTCGTCCAAAAATACTTATGAAAACCTACCTAAACCCCCTGTGCAGCCTTTAAGGGTTAAATAAAGCGATTTTATATTATATTAGGCCGAATTAAGGCGAAAAATATGCCCATAAAAACTGCCAAAAGACAAGTCTATAGCCTTGCCTTTTGCCAAAAATCAGCCAAAATCAGGGGTTTCCAAAAGTCACCTTTTCGTCCAAAAATACTTATGAAAACCTACCTAAACCACCCTGAGCAGCCTTTAAGGGGTAAATAATGCAATTTTATATTATATTAGGCAGAATTAAGGCGAAAAATATGCCCACAAAAAACCTCCAAAAAGGCAAGTCTATAGCCTTGCCTTTTTGCCAAAAATCAGCCAAAATCAGGGGTTTCCAAAAGTCACCTTTTCGTCCAAAAATACTTATGAAAACCTACCTAAACCCCCCTGTGCAGCCTTTAAGGGTTAAATAAAGCGATTTTATATTCTATTAGTCTGAATTAAGACGAAAAAATATGCCCATTAAAACCTCCAAAAGGCAAGTCTATAGCCTTGCCTTTTGCCAAAAATCAGCCAAAATCAGGGGGTTCCAAAAGTCACTTTTCGTCCAAAAATACTTATGAAAACCTACCTAAACCCCCCTGTGCAGCCTTTAAGGGTTAAATAAAGCGATTTTATATTATATTAGGCCGAATTAAGGCGAAAAAATATGCCCATAAAAAACTGCCAAAAAGACAAGTCTATAGCCTTGCCTTTTTGCCAAAAATCAGCCAAAATCAGGGGTTTCCAAAAGTCACCTTTTCGTCCAAAAATACTTATGAAAACCTACCTAAACCACCCTGAGCAGCCTTTAAGGGGTAAATAATGCAATTTTATATTATATTAGGCAGAATTAAGGCGAAAAATATGCCCACAAAAAACCTCCAAAAAGGCAAGTCTATAGCCTTGCCTTTTTGCCAAAAATCAGCCAAAATCAGGGGTTTCCAAAAGTCACCTTTTCGTCCAAAAATACTTATGAAAACCTACCTAAACCCCCTTGAGCAGCCTTTAAGGGGTAAATAAAGCAATTTTATATTATATTAGTCCGAATTAAGGCGAAAAAAATATGCCCACAAAAAACTTCCAAAATGGCAAGTCTATAGCCTTGCCTTTTTGCCAAAAATCAGTCAAAATCAGGGGTTTCCAAAAGTCACCTTTTCCTCCAAAAATACTTATGAAAACCTACCTTAACCCCCCTTAGCAGGCTTTAGGGGGTAAATAAAGCGATTTTATATTATAGTAGTCCAAATTAAGGCGAAAAAATATGCACACAAAAAACCTCCAGAAAGGCAAGTCTATAGCCTTGCCTTTTTGCCAAAAATCAGCCAAAGTCAGGGGTTTCTATAAGTCACCCTTTCGTCCAAAAGTACTTATGAAAACCTACCTAAACCCCCCTGAGCAGCCTTTAAGGTGTAAATAAAGTGATTTTATATTATAGTTGTCCGAATTAAGGCGAAAAAATATGCCCACAAAAAACCTCCAAAAAGGCAAGTCTATAGCCTTGCCTTTGTGCCAAAAATCAGCCAAAATCAGGGGTTTCCAAAAGTCACCTTTTCGTCCAAAAATACTTATGAAAACCTACCTAAACCCCCCTGAGCAGCCTTTAAGGTGTAAATAAAGCGATTTTATATTATAGTTGTCCGAATTAAGGCGAAAAAATATGCCTACAAAAAACCTCCAAGAAGGCAAGTCTATAGCCTTGCCTTTTTGCCAAAAATCAGTCAAAATCAGGGGATTCCAAAAGTCACCTTTTCGTCCAAAAATTTTTATGAAAACCTACCTAACCCCCCCTGAGCAGCCTTTAAGGGGTAAATAAAGCGATTTTATATTATAGTTGTCCGAATTAAGGCGAAAAAATATGCCTACAAAAAGCCTCCAAAAAGGCAAGTCTATAGCCTTGCCTTTTTGCCAAAAATCAGCCAAAGTCAGGGGTTTCCAAAAGTCACCTTTTCGTCCAAAAATACTTATGAAAACCTACCTAAACCCCCTGAGCAGCCTTTAAGGTGTAAATAAAGCGATTTTATATTATAGTAGTCCGAATTAAGGCGAAAAAATATGCCCACAAAAAACCTCCAAAAAGGCAAGTCTATAGCCTTGCCTTTTTGCCAAAAATCAGCCAAAATCAGGGGTTTCCAAAAGTCACCTTTTCGTCCAAAAATACTTATGAAAACCTACCTAAACCCCCCTGTGCAGCCTTTAAGGGTTAAATAAAGCGATTTTATATTCTATTAGTCTGAATTAAGACGAAAAAATATGCCCACAAAAAACCTCCAAAAAGGCAAGTCTATAGCCTTGCCTTTTTGCCAAAAATCAGCCAAAATCAGGGGGTTCCAAAAGTCACTTTTCGTCCAAAAATACTTATGAAAACCTACCTAAACCCCCCTGTGCAGCCTTTAAGGGTTAAATAAAGCGATTTTATATTATATTAGGCCGAATTAAGGCGAAAAAATATGCCCATAAAAAACTGCCAAAAAGACAAGTCTATAGCCTTGCCTTTTTGCCAAAAATCAGCCAAAATCAGGGGTTTCCAAAAGTCACCTTTTCGTCCAAAAATACTTATGAAAACCTACCTAAACCACCCTGAGCAGCCTTTAAGGGGTAAATAATGCAATTTTATATTATATTAGGCAGAATTAAGGCGAAAAATATGCCCACAAAAACCTCCAAAAGGCAAGTCTATAGCCTTGCCTTTTGCCAAAAATCAGCCAAAATCAGGGGTTTCCAAAAGTCACCTTTTCGTCCAAAAATACTTATGAAAACCTACCTAAACCCCCCTGAGCAGCCTTTAAGGGGTAAATAAAGCAATTTTATATTATATTAGTCCGAATTAAGGCGAAAAAAATATGCCCACAAAAAACTTCCAAAATGGCAAGTCTATAGCCTTGCCTTTTTGCCAAAAATCAGTCAAAATCAGGGGTTTCCAAAAGTCACCTTTTCCTCCAAAAATACTTATGAAAACCTACCTTAACCCCCCTGAGCAGGCTTTAGGGGGTAAATAAAGCGATTTTATATTATAGTAGTCCAAATTAAGGCGAAAAAATATGCACACAAAAAACCTCCAGAAAGGCAAGTCTATAGCCTTGCCTTTTTGCCAAAAATCAGCCAAAGTCAGGGGTTTCTATAAGTCACCTTTTCGTCCAAAAGTACTTATGAAAACCTACCTAAACCCCCCTGAGCAGCCTTTAAGGTGTAAATAAAGTGATTTTATATTATAGTAGTCCAAATTAAGGCGAAAAAATATGCCCACAAAAAACCTCCAAAAAGGCAAGTCTATAGCCTTGCCTTTTTGCCAAAAATCAGCCAAAATCAGGGTTTCAAAAGTCACCTTTTCGTCCAAAAATACTTATGAAAACCTACCTAAACCCCCCTGAGCAGCCTTTAAGGTGTAAATAAAGCGATTTTATATTATAGTTGTCCGAATTAAGGCGAAAAAATATGCCTACAAAAAACCTCCAAGAAGGCAAGTCTATAGCCTTGCCTTTTGCCAAAAATCAGTCAAAATCAGGGGTTTCAAAAGTCACCTTTTCGTCCAAAAATTTTTATGAAAACCTACCTAACCCCCCCTGAGCAGCCTTTAAGGGGTAAATAAAGCGATTTTATATTATAGTTGTCCGAATTAAGGCGAAAAAATATGCCTACAAAAAGCCTCCAAAAAGGCAAGTCTATAGCCTTGCCTTTTTGCCAAAAATCAGCCAAAGTCAGGGGTTTCCAAAAGTCACCTTTTCGTCCAAAAATACTTATGAAAACCTACCTAAACCCCCTGAGCAGCCTTTAAGGTGTAAATAAAGCGATTTTATATTATAGTAGTCCGAATTAAGGCGAAAAAATATGCCCACAAAAAACCTCCAAAAAGGCAAGTCTATAGCCTTGCCTTTTTACCAAAAATCAGCCAAAATCAGGGGTTTCTATAAGTCACCTTTTCCTACCAAAATACTCAGGAAAACCTGCCTAAACCCACTGAACAGCCTTTAGGGGTAAATAAAGTGATGATATATTATATTAGGCCGAATTAGGGTGAAAAAATATCCCAGGATAAACCACCAAAAGGGCAAGTCTATAGCCTTGCCAAATGGCCAAAAATCAGCCAAAATTAGGGGTTTCTTCTATAAGTCACCTTTTCCTACAAAAATACTCAGGAAAACCTGCCTCAACCCCCTGAACAGCTTTTAGGGGTAAATAATTCGATTTTATATTATATTAGGAAGAATAAGGGTGGAAAAATATCCCTCGAAAAACCGTCAAAAAGGCAAGTCTATAGCCTTGCGTTTTGGCCAAAAATCACCCAAAATCAGTGGCTTCGAAAAGTCACCTTTTCCTCCAAAAATACTTATGAAAACCTACCTAAACCCCCCTGAACAGGCTTTTGGGGGGTAAGTAAAGTGATTTTATATTATAATAGGCCGAATTAGGGAGAAAAAATATCCCTCGAAAAACCACCAAAAAGGCAAGTCTATAGCCTTGCCAATTGGCCAAAAATCTGCCAAAATCCGGGGTTTCGATAAGTCACCTTTTCCTACAAAAATACTTATGAAAACCTACCTAAACCTCCCCTGAACAGCCTTTAGGGGGCAAATAAAGTGATTTTATATTATATTAGGACGAATTAGGGCGAAAAAATGTCCCTCGAGAAACCGCCAAAAAAGCAAGTCTATAGCCTAGCCGTTTTTGCCAAAAACCAGCCAAAATCAGGGGTTTGGAAAAGGCACCTTTCGTCAAAAAATACTTATAAAAACCTACCTAAACCCCCCTGAACAGCCTTTAGGGTGTAAATAAAGTGATTTTATATTATAGTAGGCCGAATTAAGGCGAAAAAATATGCCCACGAAAAACCTCCAAAAAGGCAAGTCTATAGCATTGCCTTTTGGCCAAAAATCGGCCAAAATCCGGGGTTTCGAAAAGTCTCCTTTTCCTTTAGGGGGTAAATAAAGTGATTTTATATTATATTAGGACGAATTAGGGCGAAAAAATATCCCTCGAAAAACCGCCAAAAAGCCAAGTCTATAGCCTTGCCAATTGGTCAAAAATCGGCCAAAATCAGTGTTTTGAAAAGACCCCTTTTTCTTCAAATATTCTTAGCAAAACTTACCAAAAACCTTCGGAATAGCCTCTAGGGAGTAAATCAAGTATTTGTCTATCAGAATAGGTCGAATTAGGTAGATTCTAATAAGAAATGCCGTTATTTAAGTTGAAGGTTAATACATGTAAGCTAACTGTGCTATCTCATAAAACGCAAGTAGAACTGTTTCTGCCAGACGAGCTTGAGGCTGCATGCATCACGGAAGCCCGTGGGGGTACTTAGTATAATTTGGGTACGGGTATGTGCAGCCCATATGGGTGGGTTTTTGGCACTGAAATTCTCTAAACATGGGTATGATTTTAACCAAAACCCCATAAAAGTGGGTGGTAAATTGAAGAAAAGTCGAAAGGTTAACTTTAATTCGGTCAGAAAAGTGGCAAAATCGCGTCAAAGATGTTCACAATATCAAGCAATAAACAGGTCTAGAGAATCTTATTATTCTCATATTCCGCTTATTTCTACTCATAAAATAGGTCTGTTTCTGCAAAGGTTTAGATTATAAGTGGGTGGGTTTCCGAAATCTGGGCGGCACATACCCGTCCATTCATAAGTGAAGTACCGCCCCCCGGGCACGCAAGTAAAAAACACGCGGAGAAAACGACAATAAATAAACGATTCTTTTCTGTACTTTCATAATGTGACTCTCATACATTAACCGCTACTGTGTATGCATAACATATTCTATCAAATACCTGTTTGGCCTACCAACAAATTGATAGATTTTAAAAATGTCCATTTAGCTTTTGTATAACTTACTCGTTTTGTTAGTATAATTTTGGTTGTTTACAATTTTATTTCAGAAGCAATTGGACTTTTTGCCTAACCCTCAAAGTTGCTTAATACACTCTTTTGATAAGAATACTATGAATTTTGCCCAGCCTCAATATTCTTAAGAAATTTTCGTTTTGAGCCTGAATATATTCTTAAAGTATTCTTATTTTTTCAAACATGATATGGTTTCAGGGGAACATAGTTAAAAGAAAAATTATCTCATTACGAAGAAATGGTGGAGCGAAAGAAAAATTAAACTATTATAACAATAAGAATGTTGTTTAACAATCATGAAGTTTCGTTTTAACATTGCAAAACAGGCAACTGCTGAAAAATGAGACACAAAAATGGGAGCTGAGGCTGAGCATATTCTTAGAATATTCTTAAAAATTGGATGATCCTGAGCCTGAATATTCTTATAAACAATATTCTTATGAAAAAAGAGTGTATATCTAAGTAGTATTGTAGCTCCCACAGAATGACTGGTACCCCCTAAAAACGCTTTATTTTGGCTCTCTTGCTTTTCAATGTAATTGACAAGTTTGCAATGATGTACTGTATAAGACAGTTATTTCAACCAAAAAGTCGAATTCAAATGGGGGATCACGGTTTTAGAACGGTTTTAGATACATTTAGTCATTGTGTTCAATCTATTGAGACCTCGATGTCTGCCTGTATTAGTCATGAAATAAGAGGATGGAATAAAATGAGGGAGGGGGGTTGTAAAAAATGATAAAATGGGGTTGATAAAATGAGAGATCGAAAGTGCAATTGACAGTGAAATTTTCGAAATCAAAATTGCCCCACCTACAATTACGCATAGAATATATTTTCAGAATATATATAAGTCATAAAGTTAGATTTTCTGTACTCACTATTTAGTAGCCAAATTCAAAGAGATTAACTCTAATTAATATTCCGATATTACCCATTAAAAGTGTCCTAAAAGTTTCCAGTTTTACAAACTCACTGCAAAAGTGCAACATCATCATCGTCATCATTTTTACCATTCACGTGATTTGTCTTCTCATTTCCATTGATCAAGGATTCATTTTCGTCATCAACTGGACTCAGGGCACTGAGAGCGTTGTCAGCTAATTTTGTTGCCTCCAGACCTTGATTTAACGTTTCTTCTAACATGGATTTCCCTGACTCGTTTTGATCTTCTGTAACTAGGGAAAAAAGAAAATAATCTGGTCAGTCCTTCTTACAAGATGATGAACAGAGAGTAACAAGTTTTTGTGGGCGTGTTCTTCTGGACCTCAAGAACCTTCCGAATTCTAAAACAGAAAGCATCCACAACCAGAATCCATGATAAAACATAGGGGCCCTATGGGCATGTTCGAAGAACGACTCTGGTTGAATATAGCTATTTCGGTCAAATGATGAAAGATGTTAATCGGTATGCACAACAATGACGATAATGATTATTATGATAATGGTGGTGGTTATTATGATGATGTTGATGACCACGATGATTATGATGCTGGTTGGTAGGGGTGATTGTGGTGGTAGGGTGGATGTGGTGGTGGTGATAGGGGTGATCGTGGTGATGATTGTAGGGGGGTTGTGGTGGTGGTGATAAAGGTGGTCGTGGTGAAGGTTGTAGGGGTGGTTGTGGTGGTGGTGATAAGGGGGTGGTGGTTGTGATAGGGGTGATCGTGGTGATGGTTGTAGAGGTGGTTGTGGTGGTGGTTATAGGGGGCGGTTGTGGTGATAAGGGTGATCGTGGTGATGGTTGTAGGGGTGGTTGTGGTGGTGGGGATAGGGGTGGTGGTGGTGATGGTTGTAGGGGTGATTGTGATGGTGTTGCCGTTCATTTAGATCTTGTCACAGCCACATCGTCAATGATGGTAATCATGATGATGATGATGATGATGATGATGATGATGATGATGAGAATGATGACGATTTGCTTTGAAAAGTATTTTGAAATTGCCGCTCTTGCCCAGACTCTATGATTGACGATGAGAATGTTTGAAATGTCATTAACTAGACCAATGTGGCAATTTGCCATCGTTTAAAAAGTAAACAACAATGACTAATAGTGAACTATTACGAATCAGTAGAACAATTGTCACATGACCTAAGATTGACAAAGCCGTTTGCAGGCCGCCATTGTGAACAACCAACCGCTAATTGCGCATCAATAGGCGAGACAATGGCCCTAAGAGCATTCTTGAGATGCTTATACTATTGTTACACGTTTTCCATTGTTCAAGCGTTGGTTAGTCAGTGAGTTAATTAGTTAGTTAGTTAGTTAGTGACACGCCACCCCACACCAATATGTTCGAAATTCTTCGAACATAAAAAGCAGGAATTTTGGATATCCGAAAACTTTCGCGCCAAAATTCTTGCTTGTCTCCTGCCCAGACCCATTCGTGGAATGTCTCCTGGCAACTGGTAAGATGGCAGTCTCTTTCGAACTTCAAAGAACTGTAGGTCTTCTGATAGGTCACTTAATAACAGAGACCTGTGGAAAAACAGTAGACTTGTCACAAGTCACATCAAATTGAATTGATGTTATTGTTGTTCGCTTCAGTGAGGCAGTTTGAGCGTCCAGCAATTCAATTCAATAGCGATATCTACGAATCAGTTAATAAGTCCAGGCAAGCTGACCCTAAGCTGACCAGAAGTCTACATAAGTCCCACACTGAGCTATTGTTGAAAACAACAACAAAAACATGGAGCGAAGTAGCGGGACTTATGTGTAGTGAGTCTAGCTGACCAGTTTTTAGCTAATCTTTTACGAGTCCCAGTTTGAGCGATCTCATTTTAGTGTTAGCCTCGGTTTCATGAGCGATAACTAACGACTCAAGCAATAAGTCTACACCAGTCCCTCGTCCTGAGCTACCCTTTGCAACAACAACAGCAGCTACAGTGAGGGGGGAGGGCTGGCGTAAGCCGAAGCCAGTCAACTTCGAAATCTCTCGAAAGACTCGGAAACCTGATTTTGATGGCAGAAGGTTTTGGAGAGCTTCAAAGCTTGCCGGCATTTTCAGAAGAATAACTTTGAAAAACAAAAATTCAGAAAAACGAAGGCTGCCGAAAAAGAAATACGAATTGGTTTAGAAGAATACGCCCTAAGGTACAAACCGTCTGGAGAGCATTACCACCCTTAAATCATCTTGAGCTTTCGAATTTCAGATGCCAATGCTGAATTCAGCAAAAATATCTCAATATTATACTATAATTTTTATCTTTGTGGGGTAGGTCGTTTTCCTTTCACTCAAAGAGGGAAATGGAAGTACAGGAAGGCCATTTCTGAAGGGGAGTGGCAGAGACAGTTAAAACATCTACATTTCATCGAATAAATTCATCTGGTCACGGAGTCATTGTAGTCTGTCTTGGGAAAGAAGTATTTCCGGGGAGCCCTCGTCCTCTTACCCTGCTTTCCGAGACGAGCAAAGAAAGTCAATCTGATTGGATAAATCATGAAAAGGAAGTGAATCTAATTGGATAAATGGGACAAGGGAAATAAGTAATGACTTTTGATTAATCAAGGGAACAGACGATGGGGTACTGAAAAATAGGGAAACTACAAAACCTTTTCACTACCGTACTTACTTTTTGGTCCAGAGAGAGACAGAGTCACTGCCCAATTAGAAAACAATGAAATCGATGTAGGAAAAAATGTTTTATTTGCTTATGAATTTGATCAATCACACGTGCCTTACTCCCTTAGTTATGCTAAAAAATGACATACCTCCAGCCAATAAGAAATGACCTGGCTAAACCCCGGGAAATGCACCTCAAAACCAAAACACCCCTGTAATACAAGGTTTAGCACGGCCTACCACAACCTGCTTCTTGTCACATCACACTTCGAATGCCCACATATAGTATTTAATAATGAAATATGGTACCGTATGTAATGCCTTGTGCGTACCGTATGCAACGAGTACCGTATTATGTTGATTGCTTTTACCTTTTGAATGATTTTGATTGGTTGTTGCCAACATGCACATTGTTTGTTTCCCTGTTGTTTTCTCAGCATGGGGAAAACTTCTTCAACAATGATGATCATGTTGAAGACAATGACTGGTGATGGTGATGATGATGATTATGATCCATTATGATGATGATGCGAATGATGACCATTATGATCAGGTGAACTTTTCCTGGAAGAATCCCAAACCTTTGAATCGAAAATAGAAAATCTGTAGTTACGTATACTGTACTAATAAATTCGAACTCATGGGTTAAACTTTGTATGTAACTAATAACTCCGTTCAGTGCACCGACACCTGTAATCTTCGTTGTCGGGAAACCCGCGTACCTTTGCGCTGTCCCGCGGTCGTATGTTAATTGTTTATGCTTTGTTTTTAGCTTCTTATTGTTCATATAAAATCACCGTAGTAACCATAATCTAACCATGTGTGTTTATTTTTATTTATAGCAACGAATATAATTATTTTACACCTTTTTGATTTTACTCTGATATGATTGGCTAATCTGTAATGTTGTCATAGGGATTTTCTGTTTGTAATTTGTAGATTCGTTTTCGTTAGATTTTTGTGAGTTCTTGGTGATCGATGTAGAGATGAGATGCGTTAATTGAGATTAAACAATATTTACTGGGAAGTTAGTGTATTCTTCGTGTTGCACACTTCTAATTAAGAAAAAATCAGTGCGAGAAATGAAGATTTATCAAATTCGTTTCAAATGATGAATTAAATTCTAGAACCTTCAAAAGCTATCATAAGAATTCGCATACTATGCAAATGACTATATTCGATCATTAGTAGCACTTAGAAGAATTGATTGCCAACTTTGAGTCATTCATTTTCAGATGATTCTCGAAGCCGCAAACTGTTTTGAAAAAAATTCTTCTGTCTTACTTGGCAACAATTTCTACTGCGCCACAATCTCCTCCTCTCTTCACACGAAAATATCTTACACCTGAGACGACTTCTAGAAACTGCTGACAATAACAACCCAATCAAAATTGTATGAAAATATTTCAAAATAAAAAATCAAATCAAATTAGATTCGAGCAACATTTTGCAATATTGTAGCCAAACCTTTTTTTCGAAGCTCGACCGAGCCGGCTTTTTTGCGAGAAAATCATGGTGTCAAATTTTTAGTTTCGAAAATCTTGATGTTAGAATGTTCCTGCATCGTGGATCGAACTCACAACCCTTAGCCCAAGAAACAAGCGCATTATTCCACTACGCTGCACTGACAATTGATACTTATTGATGTTTCTGGCAAGCAATTGTATTTTGTTAATGATGCCCACTAACGACAACACTTACGGCGACTTCAAAGTTTACTTCCTATTATTTGTGGTTTATCTTTTGTTACGTTTTGGCAGCAAAAAGCGTCTATATGCCTACCTACCTACCTATGCGTACATGCGTTCCACGACACCCTCTTAATATGTCCTTCGGACATAAAAACAAATTGGTGTGTTCTTTTAAAAAAAGAGTGTATTGAAATTTTATTATAAATTGTGGGGTTTTTTCTCACTCTAAACAACGGCAGAAACATCTCATCAACCTCTTATTGTAGCTACCCTCCCTGGGGTACCAGTTGGGTGTGTAATAATAAAAGCAAGCAAAAATTGACAACTTAACTTACTTTTCATATTTTTAGCGTTAAGCGATCGAGCTTTCACTTTCTCCAAAAAAGTGTCAAAATCTTCAACATCGAGTTCAGGGCTACGATAAAACGGAAACGTTAAGTTTGTTATTGTTATTTTTACATTTGAATTCAACACTGTATTTGTATTTCCCGTTTCAATCACCGACCTTAAAGGTGTAGTTTTTAATTCAGGCAGTTCAAGGGCTAATGCACTAAACACCCACTTCCTGAGGTCGATCCTGGTGAGTATTAAATGCCGGTTAGAGCGAAGGTTTAACCGGGGTTAATGTCACCAGGAGATTGTTTTATTGCTTATGTTATGATATGGGAATTGGTTCCAAAACCTAGTTTGGGTGTTTACCCATGTGATCTGGTGCCTAGTTTGGGTATTTCCCCAGTCACTGAGTATTTTCCCCAGTCATGACTTCACGGAGGAAGATTTTATTTACTGAATGTGTTTGTCTGCCATATCTATGAGATCTTTAATAAGCATTGACTCTTTGAAAGAGTCTTCTGCTTGATCAATAGAACTCTGGATCCGAAGATGATGTTGCATTTCTGAATTTGATGGCTCCAAGTAAGATGACTTCTCGCCGTCATGACTTTTCCCCTCCCTTCCCTCCCTTTAAGTTAGTATTTGAGTTGACCCTTACACTCTTTTTGTATATTCTGCTTATTTTTGCTTCCTGCCCTTCTACTCTCTGCTTCTTCTCTTCCCTCCTCCCGCGGCTCTTTCTCTGCGGTGACAGGTGCATTGGCCGGAAATTGTATTGAATACTCGTATATTGACCTGTTCTCTCGTAATGGAAAATAAAGTAAGAAATGCAAAGAGATTGCGATGCGAGGGATTTACTGTTTTAATATTGAAGCTTGATTGATTGGCGAAACATAACAACGCTATCGTCATGTGCGAGGGATGGCGGCACAGCGAATACATTGTTTTCAGCAAGAATTTGCAACAACGAAACAATTATTCGCCAAATGAATGCACGTCGTATACTAGTGCAACAGCTGCAACAAACTGATGATGATGATGATTATGATGATGATGATGATGATGTATCACGAACCACTGCGATCAAGATCATGACCATGACAATAAGGACGGCGATAATGATAATAATATACTGAATCTGACTGGTGATGCTGACAATGATTATTTGAAAATGATGATATTGTCGGCGTTGCGTGTTGCTGATCGTAAATTTGTTCGCTCGAATCCCCCGAACACATCACAATCAATTCTGGATAGCAGTGGACCAAAATTCTTTGATTGTGAATGTTTGCCATTCTTTGTATGTTTGTTTTGTCATTAATTAAATGTTGTTGATTATGCTCATTATCTGCATATTTGTGGTTTATCTATTGTTACATTTTTGGTAGAAAAGGTTGTCTGTACGTAGGTAGGCCTGTCTATACCTATGTCAGTGACATCGCATACCTACAAAATTTTCTCATCCTCCGCAGATAATGAAAGGTACGGATGAGCTATGTTTGAAAAATGAGATCATGCCTTGCAATGAATAGAGAAAAAAATCTGAATCCCCACTTGTTCACATGGATCCCCATTTTGGATCTGCCTGTTCCCATTTGTTTTTACTTGTCCGCGGTGATTTCCCTCTGTTCTCAGTTCTCTCTGATGAGACCTTCTCGCAAAGTTTCTTCTGCGATTTTTGCTTTGAGTCTGTTGTGTTGTAAAGTATTTTGTGTTATGTTCATATGCTGCTATAGAAGCAA
Source organism: Chrysaora quinquecirrha (assembly GCA_014526335.1). Classification (NCBI taxonomy): domain Eukaryota; kingdom Metazoa; phylum Cnidaria; class Scyphozoa; order Semaeostomeae; family Pelagiidae; genus Chrysaora; species Chrysaora quinquecirrha. The sequence continues at coordinate 12,889,728 of JACTAT010000037.1, forward strand.
TGGGATTACAATCAAGCTAAAGATCCCGAGAAAAGAGGATTTGATGTAGAGCTGCTGCGCTGCGTGGATTAGGAGTAGCTGTGAAGTCCTCAAACTCCGCCAAAAATGTCAGGCATCGTAGAGTAGATAAGGAGCCGACATGATCAACACCATTACACTAATTTTTTTTTATTAAAAACTATGTTTCTTCAACTCAGAGTCCAGAAAAGTGCTTGACCTTCCTCCAGACAAAAATACCCCTAGCTGGAAAACCTTCCTCACTTAACAATGAAAAATAGGCGTGTTTTGGGTGTGGCAAAATATTTTCTTTTGTTCTAATGGACATTCCTCCGGTTAATGACCGTGTGACCGTAACTTTTTCCTGACTCTGCTTCTACTAAACCTTTTTTAGAAGGGGCTTCTATCTGTTTCTGTCGCCCACCTTAATTCTGCTACAATTCCAAAGCCCTCCTTCGCAAAGACCCAAAAAACCCTTATTATAAAGTCTCGTTAGTTAAAAGCAAATATTTAGTGCTAAATTCATTTTATCGTTGGTGTTCAATTGGTGTTCACCGATGTTCATCGGTGTTCCATTGGTGCTCATCCGTGTTCCATCAGTGTTCACCAGAGTTCCATTGGTGTTCATCTGTGTTCCATTGGTGTTAATCGGTGTTCCATTGGTGTTCATCCTTGTTCCATTTGTGTTAATTGGTGTTCCATTGGTGTTAATTGGTGTTCCATTGGTGTTCATCCTTGTTCCATTTGTGTTAATTGGTGTTCCATTGGTGTTAATTGGTGTTCCATTGGTGTTCATCGGTGTTCATCGGTGTTCCATCTATGTTCCATTGGTGTTCATATGTGTTCCATTGGTATTCATCGGTGTTCCATTGGTGTTCATCGGTGTTCCATTGGTTTTCATCTGTGTTCATTGGTGTTCCATCGGTGTTCCATTGGTGTTGACGGGTGTTCATCAGTGTTCCAATTGGTGTCGTGTTATAGACTAGATCCTTTTTGCGTTTCGAAGGCGGCATTTGCACATTATTGTCCAGCACTGCTAAGACTCCACCTGCTCCACGCTTCCTCTTCCGCTTCCCTCTGACTCGTGACAGGCTACATTCGTCCTGAAAATGAAATTAAAATGTGATTTCAAAGGGAATAATTTCTAGTAAAAAATATGAATTACATTACTTCTCAGCATTTATGTTCATCTTCAAAACGATGATCAGGTTTTACAAGTTCTGTTTCAATGAGTGCCTCAGATTTCCCTTGCATTTTGACAGGTTCTTTTAAATAAGAGGCAGTGGCTTTGACACTGGTTGGTTTCAGGTGAATGGTTTCTGAAAATGTAATTACGACATTTTGATTTTGGGCCTTGATCTTGCCTTGTAGTTGGCTTCTTTGATTTAATTTCCTGAATTTGATTTTTGTTGTTGTGATTTCTCTTTCTCTACTTTTAAAGCTTGATACTCATTTCAACACGACGTTCTTCCAGCAGCAAATCCTTTAAAGTCAGCTTGCAGTCTCTCAAGGCTTGTTTTCTTATTTTAAATTGAACGTTGATTTCCTTGTATTTTGTTCTTAACATTCCTTAATTTTGCCAAAATTTCCACTTCACGTTTGTTAAAAGACCATATTTTCCTGAACCAAGGATTTGACAGCGTGCATCTGTGCATTGCCTGCACAAGGAGAAGCAGAATGTCAGTGTCTTTGGCAACAATGACTACCGAGCTTTGATCTAAGCTGGCATGTAGAACTAACCTAGTGTCTACTACTTCGTGATTGCACTTTAGCAGTGCTTTGAGATGGTCCTTAGAATTTAAACATCCTTCGTCAGGACAAGTAAATATTAAATGTATGCTAAGAAGATGTTGGCCATTTGTACTTTTAAAAAGATACAGCCAACTTTATCAGGTCTTCTGTACTTCCGTCACTGTGGAAGAATTCTTGCCAATCTCTTCCTTGTGGCATTATTTGATCACAGCCTAACAAATGCACTCTTGGAGAAGCTTCACCTCGTAATTGTCGCTAGAAGCTTTCGTACTTGATTCACGTATTGGTCATTTACAATCTCAATCCTTTTAGCTTTGGCATCCTGAGGCGGTCTTGCATAGTTAAGAACACTCCAAAAATACTCCTTGTATGTCTTCTGGGGCTTGACACTCCAAAATAATGCCATGCCATCTATTATCCATTTTGTGGACATTGGTGTCATTTCAAAAGTTGCTTCTGCCTCCTTCATCAACAAATTGCGTAGACTTGCTTTTTCAGATTGTTGCAGCGCACCATTTGGCATTGCCAAATTGAGAGGGATTGTTGTAATTGAATACTGGAAAGCTTCTTCAAGTGTCGCTGCCTTACTCACAAGTAGTCCAAAAGCCTGGCGATCTTCTTTAAGAATTGAAATAGCTCTCAGCGTCTTCTTTACATTCTCTATGCCAGTCTTCAGTTTTAGCTTCCAAATGGGAGAAAAAATACTTTCCTCTCCTTTGACAACATGTTTTTCAACAAAGTTCTTTGTATCTTTCATTTCCGATTTCAGGAGCACTAAGAACATCTGAGATGACCTTAGCATCAATTTCTAACCCGGTGCATATGTGGTTTGCTTGGCCGTCTGAAAAAGGATTGATTTGGTAACCATTCAGCTTCTCTTTAAGTTGTTTTACATTTGTTTGATGTTTCGATTTTCCTGAATCAGTTAATTCTTTGTGTGTTGAAGAGGTTTTGATTCTTAACTTTTCTCTCATCGCTGCCCGTAATTTCGCATGAATATGCATTCCTGTAGATTTAAGAATTTGATTCTCTCTCTCTCATAAATTTCAGTATTATAGGGGAGGCCCTCTAATTCCAGAATCGGAACCAGTGTACATGGGACATAAATGTGTGCCTTGGAATTTAATGATGACTAATTGACCAATTAAGGTGAATTGCCTTTGGTGGTGATGATGATGATGATGTCTGCACTGTTCAACTTATACCTCGCCTGAACCAGTATGATTGGTGTAGAGAGCCTCCAATTCGTTGTCCAGCGTACAAAATGCGTAACGATTTCCTTGAATAATTCTCTCATTTCTGCCGTGACAGGACATAATTATTTTAGGCCCCCTTCTGTTTGTTTGTTTACTTACAGACAGCAGCACATATCTGTTTGAGATCTTCATCTTCCTAATTTCAGCGTTTGGAGTTTTGTTATTCAGTTATTAACTCGTGTAGATATTTTGTCTGATCTTGACTCATAAATTTTCAGCTGTTTTTCAGTTGATTTTAACTCTTTTGGTTCTAAGATTTCTTTGCTTTCATCCATTCTGTCATTTTCATCTGTGATAAATCTCAGGAAGATGGTAGATATACACTAGCCTCACAAAAGTACACTAGCCTCACAAAAGTATTGCATAGCTTGACATAAAATGGCGGCCAACTGTAGCCGTAGGCCCAAATAACAAATTTACATAACAAAGCCATGACGGCTCAGGGGCTTGACCGAACTTGATTTAGGCGGGAAAATGTTCACAATTTCATTGATTTTCATTCAGAATAAATATTAAATTATTTATTAGTTGCCTCTGGTGGATAATAAAGAAAAACTTTGAAGCAGTGCCTTCCAGATTTCAAGCGAAATATTTCAAGAGTTGTCTTGATAAACAGCGATGTATGATTATTCCATTATCCAGACCTCGGCTGCAAATTTTCATGGTCTACACGCTTTTTTTTATAAGGAACCTACCTCAAGGCCTAGTTCTTAAAGTTCCTTTTTATGTCCGGAGGACATATTAAGAGGGTGTCGTGGAACGCATGTATAAATAGGTAGATAGGCATATGGACGCTTTTTGCTGCCAAACCGCGTAACAAAAGATAAACCATAAATGATAGGAATTAAACTTTGAAATCGCCGTTAAGTGTTGTCGTTAGTGGGCATAATTAACAAAATGCAATTGCTTGCCAAAAACATCAATTAGTATCAACTGTTATTGTAGCGCAGTGGAATAATGCGCTTGTTTCTTGCGCTAAGGGTTGCGAGCTGAATCCAAGATGAAGGAAACTAAAAATTTGACACCAAGATTTTCTCGCAAAAAGCCGGCTCGGTCGGGCTTCAAAAAAAGGTTTGACTACAATATTGCAAAATGTTGCTCGAATCTAATTTGATTTGATTTTTTATTTTGAAATATTTTAATACAATTTTGATTGGGTTGTTTATTGTCAGAAGTTTCTAGAAGTCGTCTCAGGTGTAAGATATTTTCGTGTTAAGAGAGGAGGAGATTGTGGCGCAGTAGAAATTGTTGCCAAGTTAGACAGAAGAATTTTTTCAAAACAGTTTGCGGCTTCGAGAATCATCTGAAAATGAATGACTCAAAGTTGGCAATCAATTCTTCTAAGTGCTACTAATGATCGAATATAGTCATCTGCATAGTATGCGAATTCTTATGATAGCTTTTGAAGGTTCTAAAATTTCATTCATCATTTGAAAAGATTACAGGTTTCGGTGCACTGAACGGATTTATTTGTTACATACACAGTTTAACCCATGAGTTCGAATTTATTAGTACAGTATACGTAACTAAAGATTTTCTATTTTCGATTCAAAGGTTTGGGATTCTTCCAGGAAAAGTTGACCTGATCATCAATGTCATCATTCGCATCATCATCATAATGGCTCATCATCATCATCATCATCACCATCACCAGTCATTGTCTTCAACATGATCATCATTGTTGAAGAAGATGATAATCATGTTGAAAACGGTGATCATCATTGTCGTCTTCAACGTGATCAACGTATCATCATCATCATCATTATCATCATCATCATCATCATCATCATCCTCTTCGCCATCAACATAATCATCATTCTCATCATCGTTGTCTTCTTCTTCGTCATCTTCGTCATTATTAACATCATCTTCATCATTATTATCATCATCATCAGCGTCCTTCGGACATTGCTACAGCGTTGCTATTTTTTGGACATCTTTTGAGGCATTCGCAGTTCAAAAAGTTCCTTAATAGTTCCTTAATTTTAACTGCACATACAGTGGTCATAACAATAAAAGAGAAACACATGCATTTTTTTCTTTCTTTCGTTAAGTTGGTAGTACTATAGTTTAAAATTAACAAACTTTTAACCCATATAATTTATAGTTAGGCTTGGTATTTCTGAACTTTGAGTCTCTTTAGGTCATATGGACAATGGTTAATTGAGAATATCTCTTCACTAAACGTTGGATTAAGACCATTTATTGTTTTGAAAATTTCAATCGCAAGATATTGTAAGTTCTTATTATGCGAGCTCATTGATTTATGTCGCGATTCTACCAGGTTGCAGTAGACGACAACAAAAACTCACGATCTAGTATTTTCTGAATTATAACATAACAAAACATCAAAACTAGAACTCACATTTTACTCTCAACTCTCGAATCAAAAAACGCTTCAGGTTATGCAATATCAAAATTTAAAAATAGTCTGAAAAAGTCCATTGTCTATACTTCCGCTGGAATGTCTATTGTCTATGAAATGTCTATTTTTCAGACACGGGGGTTATTCAGTTTCCGACACACTCCCCCCATTTGACCCCCAAAGGCGTCAAATGTTCAATCATCTTCTAATTCTCTGTCCTCATCTATAAGTGTTTCTCGGACTGTCTGTTGCGCAATAACCGCTGCATGTCTCTTCGGTCGGAACTCTGCCGCTTGAATATTCAGTCGCTGACTTGCCCTTTCCTCTACTCTATCACATGAAAGCTCCATTGGATATAACAACTGTACTGGTCTTTCGATAATGGTTTTTCTTGACCGTAGCCTGGCAGCTCTGACTATTCCGTCTCTTCCTCTAATGAGCGATTCCACTATTCCCAGATGCCATTTGCCTCGGTTTCGTTCCTCGCCCTTTACCAATACCACGTCTCCCACTGATAGCTTATTTTCTACTGTACCATGTCGCATATTGTGTCTCTCGCGAAGTGAAGTCAAATATTCTCCTGACCATCTCTTCCAAAGTCTGTCCTTGCACTGCTCTAAGTATTTCGCTCTTTTACGTAGGTCACTGTTCTCGATTGAATGTACATCTTCGACGAGTAGTGCGTTGTTGTCTCCGAGCACCATCATGTTAGGTGTTAGTTCGGGAAGCTGAACGTTTTCCTGACGTCCCTGGCTTCGTTCATCATGAAAAGAGATGTCCTCTACGTAGCTGAGTGGTCTGTTGTTCAATGCCGTTTCAATGTCCAAAATGACTTCTTTTAACTCGTTAAGTCTCAGGAGAGCTCCTCCGACTGCTTTGTAAAGAGACTGCTTAATCAAGCCAATGATCCTTTCGAATTGCCCACCCCACCATGGGGCCTTGCTCAGATTGAATTGCCACCTTATTTCATTTTTAATCAAGAAGTCGTTAAGTTTCTCACTCTTCATGATTGTCTTCACCCATTTAGAAGCTGCTACGAATGTCTTTGCATTATCCGAATAGATTTTTGATGGCCTTCCTCTTCTTGCTATTAGCTCCTTTAGGCTTGGCTTGAATTGCTCGACAGTCATATCTGTGACGACTTGTATGAAAACTGCTCTTGTTAAACTGCAAGCAAATAACAATATATATGCCTTCCCCTCAGACTTGGCTTTCTCTCTGTACATGATTGGCCCAGCATAATCAAGGCCGATGATCTCAAAAGGCCTTGAACCTTCAGTTCGGTCCCTTGGTAGGTTTCCTGGAGGTGGTTGATGGACGGCTCTAGCATGGAATCTTTTGCATCCGCTGCAGTTATGTCTTAGCTTCTTTACAAGCTGTCTGAGTCGTGGTACCCAGTATTTCCGTCGTACCTCCGTCATTGTTAAACCAACTCCCCCATGCAATGTGATGAGATGACATTCCGTTACAAGTTTTCCAGTAAATGTCTCATTTCTTGGAAGATAAACTGGATAATTGCCTTGAATTCGTCCTTTGCACTCGAAGATGTCTTGTTCGTTCTTCTGTAGGTTCAATGCTTGTCTGTCATGTTCAAACATGTCAGTTCCGATGGCTCTTTCCTGAACTCTGCGTATCCACCAGTTTATCTGTTCTTGGATTTCTTCTGTTGTTAGCAATCCTCTGCGTCGTTCAGCTTTATTTGTTCTGCAGTTGTCAGCGAATCTCTTAATCCAGCCTGTTACACGCATTGTCTTTCTGAAACTGAAGTTGTCCAGGATCTGATCCATTTCATCATTCTTGACAGTGACTACTCTGAAGATATCTTTGATTGGTTTCGCTTCAGCCTCTGTCGTTTCAGTTGCTCTTGTTGTGATCTCGGTTGGCCATCTATCCTTGTTTGCTAACCATTCAGGGCCGCTAAACCATTGAGATGGGATTTTATTGCCCTGGGAGCCTCTGCTTCCTATATCTGCTGGATTCTCCTTTGTGCCCACATGTCTCCAGACTATGAAATCTTTCAGGCGAATCTGTCTCACTCGATTTTCAACAAACTGTTTGTATTCACCAGAACCCTTAATCCAGTGTAGTGCGACTGTGCTGTCTAACCAACCATAACAGGATTTGACTGGCAATCCATCAAGAGCCGCTTTGACATTTGATATCAAATTAGCTGCTATGTGGCCGGCAGTAAGCTCTAGCCTTGGTATAGTGAGTGCCTTCTTTGCCACTCTTGATTTGGCAGTTAAGAGTCCCTGGCTGACTCCTGAATTCTGGCAAACAACGATGTAGACTGCTGCTGAGGTCCCATAACTACTTGAATCTCCAAAGGCATGTAATTCAATACTCTCTATGGGCTCTACTGCACAAGTAATACTTCTTGGTATTTCGATTCTACTTGGTAAATTCTTCATCCAAGTTGTCCATCTTCTCTGCAAGGGTTCAGGCAGCACTGCATCCCATGGTACTTTCATGTCACATACATCTCTGTAAATCATTTTATCTACCAGCGTTGTAGGAGAAACGATACCCAATGGATCGTATACTGAAGCTATGTTTTGTAATACAGATCTCTTTGTTATATTATCTTGCTTCTCTGGAAAGTCTACTCCGATGGTATCATCTGTTTTGTTCCAGATAAGGCCTAGTAGTTTTGTTTCCTCTTTCTTCACACCAAGTTGACTTTTGGCATAACTTTGTTCACTAGAATCTGTATTTTCTGTGACTGTTTTCTGATCTTCTAGCTCTGGCAAATTCGAATGCCATTTATGCAACTCGAACCCTGCATCTTTGAATATGGTGATGGTTGTATTTTTCAACTTTTCCATGGCATCCTTCGTCTCTCCAGACAACAATGTATCATCAACGTAAATACTACGCTTTATCTCTTTCACCTCATCTGGGTACTCTGCTTCTTTGCTGTTCAAGTGTTGTTCTATTGCACCCCCAAGTATAAAAGGAGACTGATTTAAGCCAAATAGAACACGTGTAAATCTGAAAGTTCTTATCTTCTTCAAATCTTTGTCCACAATCCAATGAAACCGAAGAGCATCACGGTCGCTTTCTTTAACTCTAATCTGCAGGAATGCTTGCTTCATGTCCCCTGCTAATGTGACTGGTCTTGTACGATTTCTGACAAGGATATCCCAAATAAGATTCTGCAGGGATGGGCCGGTTTCTAGGCAGTCGTTCAACGAAGGTGCATTGGTTGTTGCTTTTGCTGAAGCGTCATATACTATCCGCACCTTTGTAGTTTCTGCCATTTTTCTCACGACTGGTTTGTGTGGAAGATAGAAAACTTTCCCAACTGGCTCTTTCTCTGCTTCCTCAATGATTCCATTTTCCTGTTGGTCTCTCATTATTCGATCGTACTGTTCAAAAAGCTCTGGTTGTTGCTGTAGTTTTTGAAGAAGCTTGTTTAGTCTCGCTCTGCTGCCATCCTTGTTGTCTGGAAGTTCCTGCTTCGTGTTTTTCCAAATCAATCCGGTCTCGTAGAATCCCTCAGGGCTCTGATTCAGCTGCTCCTTGAACTCACTATAAACTGATGACTCATTTTCTTCAGAATTTCTTAAGCCTAATACGTCAAGGCTGCAAAGCTTGTCGTAGTCTGCCAATGATGATTTTGCAAAGAACATTTTTGAGTCATCGATCTCTGCTCCAGGTGATATTAGCGTCCACCCTAATCTAGTCAGTTCCCCAACTGGTTCCCCAGGTTTTCCGATTCTTGGTTTAGTCTCTGTTTTAATCTTTGCATACTCTGATGCACCAATTATCAAATGAATAGGTAATTCAGCTTTCTGATCTTGGTCTGCCATTGTTATTCCTCTCAGATGCGAGTACTTGGCTAGGATTTGCTTGTATTGAGGGTTTGAAACTGTCAGTAATACTTCTTTTTCTACTTTGTTCACATCAACTTTGAGACCAAAATCTCCCTTTGTATTTTTTACCTCCACATTATAAACTTCAATCCTTTTGGTTGTTGTACACATCATCATGTCAATTTGTCTGACCTGTGTGGATGCTGGTTTCTTTCCGATTAGCTCTATTAACTTGGCTGAGATATACGAGCTCCCTGCTCCCGTGTCGAGTAGTGCTCTGCAGGTTATGCCATTTACTTTAACAAGGACTACCGGGTATATTATTCCTTGCTCTCCTGTGGCCAATAGAACCTGTTCTGGCTTCTTGTCTTTCTTGTCACAGACAGATGTATGGTGCCTGCTGCTACAGATCTTGCAGTTAGTCTTCACTCTGCATTCTGCTGCCCGATGAGATGCACCTGTGCAATTAAAACACAGCCTTTTCTTTCGCAGATGATCTTTTCTCTCAGCAACCTCTGTAACAGTATCACAGTCAGTTGAAATGTGCTCATTGCTCTCACAGTATACGCATGCTCTCTTTCTCCTTCTTGCTGCCTTGTTTGAAATACTTTCTCTCTTTGGTTGTCTAGCGGGTTGAATTCAGAAAAGTTGACACTTGTCCCTCTGTCGTCTTGGGATATTGGGTTTCTCTCTGTCCACCTCCTAAGGTTTTCTAGAAGCTCTGAAAGCCCCAATTCTGCCATTCCTCGTCAAGACGCATCAAATCTGAGCGAATACCCTCAAGTTTATCAAGAGTAGCCCTCGCAAAGCCGCTAATCTCTTTCAGCTTTCCTAAAGATTCTAAGGCCTGTACACTTGTTAAAAGCTTTCCATAGAATTCATGAATCTTGACAGCGTTTCCCCTTGATGGTTGGAAGGAGGTGATGTTTTGAATATAAGCATTTACAACCTCAGTTATTTTCCCATATGTGTTCTTTAATATGTTCTTAGCTCTTTCATACCCTTCAGGTGTGAAGGTAACCCTCTATTTGGGCTCTAACTTTAGGCACCAAAAGCTCCTTTAGGTACGAAAATTTGGTGACAGAATCAATTTTGCTTTGTCTATTTCGCCTCAAATTGGTTCCAAAACCGAAACCAGTCTAAATTGGTTCCCTGAAATTTCGTTATGATTAATTTTGGTAATTTTACCTTTGAAACTTGCTCGTTGCTCACTGCTGTTTTCATTTCCTCCAATTTTCTTTCGAATTTCAGCTTTTGCTCCAATTTTTCCCTCTCCATTTTATTTTCGACCTCCAGTTGTTTTTGTTTTGTGAATAAAAATTGTTTTTCCTCCTCACTTTGTTCTTGTTCTTTTATTTCTTTCAAGGCTGCTTTCATTTCCGCCATGATTGGATTAAATTCCTTGACATTCTTGTCTATGCTCAAACTCCAAGCTCGGATTTCTTGCGGATCATTGTCCTCTTCGATCTTTGCTTCTTGGATTATGGTTTTTAGTTCCAAAATCTCTTCGATTCTCGTTCCGTAGATGTTTAGTTGTCTCCTGATTGCTGTACTATCGCGGGTTTCTAGGATCTCTTTCGTTTCATCAGATATGAATTCCAACAGCTTTGTTTTTGTCTCGATTTTCTTGCAAGCTGCCTGAATATCAAGGTCTCGCCTCCCATCTGGGGTGCCACTGTGTCGCGATTCTACCAGGTTGCAGTAGACGACAACAAAAACTCACGATCTAGTATTTTCTGAATTATAACATAACAAAACATCAAAACTAGAACTCACATTTTACTCTCAACTCTCGAATCAAAAAACGCTTCAGGTTATGCAATATCAAAATTTAAAAATAGTCTGAAAAAGTCCATTGTCTATACTTCCGCTGGAATGTCTATTGTCTATGAAATGTCTATTTTTCAGACACGGGGGTTATTCAGTTTCCGACATTTACTTTTTATTAAAAGATCTTGAAAACTTGATTCATAATCTTTATGGGCTATTCTCAAAGCCCTCTCGTGTATCCTATTAATTCTATTGTGAGCAAAGCTCGGGACTACACTCTTTTTTTTATAAGAAACTAAGATTTTTTTCAGTACTCAAAGTTTCTTAGTTTTTGGACAATTTTGGTACTGAAAGTTTCTTAGCAGTTTCTTAGGAATCAAATTTTTTAGTGCCAAAACAGGTAATTGCACATTAATTTGACAAATAGAAGAAACAATACAATTCACGTTTATATGAGCTGTTCTTTTTGTAAAAATAGACACTTAGTGGTGTAACAGAAGTTCGTTTTCCATGCTATAGTCAACTCTAAAGGCTATTCAGACCTGCGAGTTTCTTATCATTTTGGGTCGAGTACTGAGAGTTTCTTAACCAATATTGATCTCAGTACTGAGTTTCTTATAAACGAGTTTCTTATAAAAAAAGAGTGTACTCAAGGAAACATTTGATACATGCTTACCGTACAATTTATGTGGTTTTCCACTGCAAATGAATCGAACCGGCTTTCTAATTCTTGATTATTTGCAGTGATAAAAGCATTCAAGATTGAAAAGTTCCTTAATGATTTTCTCTTTAGTACTATAAGTTCTTTAAATTTTCGGGCCTTCCACATGTAGGTTCGTTAAAAAGTGGTTCTTTATAAAAAAAAGCGTGTATCGACATAAAATAGTTTAAACTTTTATTTACCATCTAAATGTACGCTCCAAGTGTACTTAAAGAGAAGAATTTGGGGTTGAAATTATTGGTAAAGATTTTCGGTCAGCAACTTTTCAAATTGTTATCTTGATACAAAAATAAATTTTGGACTTGAAGTAGTCTTCAGAAAATTTTATGGACAATTTCATTCACATATTTCAAAACTCTAGTTATTGTCAAAATTTGCAAATTCTATGCTTTATAGAGAAGAAATTGCAAATTAAAAAAATACCCTATTTTGGGCCTGATCAAAAGTCACTTACCTGTCATTGTCGCCCACAAAATAATCTCTGTTTTCTTTATGAAAACCTCTTTTTTGAGTGAAAATTATAACAGTGCACAAAAGTTTCGGTTATTTTGATTAGAAAAACGAAAAAACTTTCAGTCAACGGCCAAAAAGTAGTTATGTTTACTGCTTTTCATCAAGACAACTCTTGAAATATTTCGCTCGATTTCAATTCTGGAAGGCACTGCTTCAAAGTTTTTCGTTATTTTCAACCAGAAGCAACAAATAAATTATTTACTTTTTATTTTAATTTAAAGTCAATGAAATTGTGAACATTTTCCCGCCTAAATCAAGTTCAGTGAAGCTCCTGAGCCGTCATGGCTTTGTTATGTAAGTTTTGTAATTTGAGCCTACGGCTTCTGTTGGCCGCCAGTTTTTTGTCTCTTGTTTTTGACATTAGAATTTAAAATTTCCTTTTTGAAGGGCACTTAGAAAAAGTATGTTGGTATAAGTTTATCTCTTATGTTTTGAGTTTAAAACAGTACATACGCACAGCACAACTCACCTCCACGGATCGGCATTTTGCTAAGTGCTCTTCATACTGGAAGAGCCTCCCAGTCCAACAACACTCTCTGTTAGGACACTTTACCTCCAGCTGTGAAACTTCTCGCTCCACATATCGATCCCTGAATATGCTACGGACTGAGTGTCCGTCCACAGGACAAATGAAAAAGGTGTAATTATCAGTATCTTTTCTTGCTTTGTAGCACTCCAAACAAAAGTGGTGCCCGCAGTCACTCTGCAAGGGCACTCTTAATATTAACCCGCACAGAGTGCAGACATGGTAATATTTAATATTACCACAATTTTCTAGACTTATTACCTGAGTCCCAGTTATCGCTCACCAGATCGAGACTACACCAAACCGAGATCGCTCAAACTGGGACTCATAATATGACGGACATTATCTGGGACTGGCGGGAACAAAAAATTGTTCCCCGTTGAAACGAGGCTGGTTCGTTGCCTCGTCCCAGCAAAATATACGAGCCCTATTCGGCAGCCGATTTGGTACTAAATCTCGCAAAAAATTTTGAACAAATATCGAAAAAGCTGGATTGGCAAGAGCTTTCTGCAAAACAAATAGTAAGTTGAACTTTAACACGAAGAAACATTGTTATTCAAGGCGTTTTAGACCCGGTAAATTTAGGCCATTACAACCATTTACCGTTGACATCATTGTCACCATGGTAATTTGAGAACGAGGCAGAAAAAGTAAGTCCAGAAAGATAACCGTTCGATTATGAGTCGTAGTTTGAGCGTCTAGGCCATTCATTTCAATAGCGATAACTACGACTCAGGTAATAAGTCTAATGTGTACCTACACGGCCCATGTGTGATCAGCATTTTCCTCGATTAGTCTGACTACTGAGAGAGCTCCTCCTTAAAGTAATTCCCCTCCATACAATTTATCTTCTCTGTTTTGTGTAATGTATATTGTATTAATTTTGCTTACTGCTGTATTAATTTTCTGTATCTTTTATTCCTTTAGTTTAGTTATTTGTCTGTCTAGTTACTTTATAAATTGTATGCAGTGGAATTTAAAATATAAAATATGAAACTGCATTTGTGGCCTACAGTAGGTTGGGAGCCCTAATCATGGCGACGTACAACCTTGAACTTACAACATAGGGTCATTGTTATGTTTGTCCGCCATGCTAGCAGCCTCCACCTAGAACACACAGTATTGCTTTGTAGCTATGTTATTTATCAACCTAAAACCTACAAGCTACAGCATACCAGTGTAGCTACACGCTTTTTTTTTTAATAAGGAACCTACCTCAAGGCCTAGTTCTTAAAGTTCCTTATTTTTGGGCCTCTTTTGAGGCAATTGTAGTTCCAAAAGTTCCTTAATAGTTCCTTAATTTTAAGTGCACATACAGTGGTCTTAACAATAAAAGAGAGACATCTGCATGTGAGCAAAGCTCGAGACTGCTCAAAGAAACATTGGATACATGCTTAACGTGCAATTTATGTGATTTTCGACTGCAAATGAATGGAACCGGCTTTCTAATTCTTGATTATTAGCAGTGATAAAAGTATTCAACATTCAAAAGTTCCTTAATGATTTTCTCTTTAGTAGTATAAGTTCTTTAAATTTTCGGGCCTTCTACATGTAGGTTCCTTATAAAGTGGTTCCTTATAAAAAAAAAGCGTGTATGTTATTTTGCCAACCTACCACCTACAACCTACAGTCAACAACCACACAACGAAAAGCATAGCTATGTAGCTATGTTATTTTGTGCACCAACGAACTACAGCCTACAACCTACAGCCTACAACCACAGCATAGCTATGTAGCTATGTTTTTTTGCCAGCCTACAACCAACAACCTACAGCTCTGTAGCTATGCAATTTCACCAGCCTACAACCTACAACCTACAGCCTTTTCCAAGTTTTAATAAACCGACAATGTTTGTTAAGGGTAAAGGCTTTGCTCCCGTCCTTTTAAACGGACAATATGCGTTGAGGGTTAAGGGGTATTATTTCCATCTTTTAATAAACGGGCAATGTTTGTTGGGGGTAAAGGCTTTGTTTCCATCCTTTAATAAACGGATAACATCCGTTGAGGGGTAACGGGTGTCTTATCTATCTTTTAATAACTGGGAATGTTTGTTGGGGGTAAAGGCTTTGTTTCTGTCCTTTAATAAACAGGCAATATTCGTTCAGGGGTAACGGGTATTCTTTACATCTTTTTATAACCGGGGAATGTTTGTTTGGGGCAAAGGCTTTGTTTCCATCTTTTAATAAAGGGGCAATATTCGTTGAGTTGAGGGGTAACATAACGGAAGGGGTAACATCTTTTTATAAACAGGGAATGCTTTCTTGGAGTAAAGGCTTGCAGTGTTAATGGTATTCCCCATAATTTAATAAACGGGGAATGTTTGTTGTTGGGCAGCAGGTTTTCCCATCTTTTAATAAACACTTGTGAAGACAAATTAATTTATGCATGGTTTATTGAATTTGGACAAGTTTCCAGGATGTTATAAGTTTCAAGGATGTTATGTTATAAGTTTACTTTTTTGTTGACATTTCTCCAAATATGGTTATCTGGAGGTAACATGATGAAATATATGACAACAGAAATAATAAAATATCTTTCCCAATATCTTTCATGTGAAAGTCAGGAGGTTTTATCACATTTTGGAATGATTTTGGAATTATTATGAAATTTGGCCTACATTTAACAAATATGGGCTAAATTACATTAACTCCCAAAAATTTCAGGCGTAAAGTTTTCGGACGTTTCATTTTCGGAAGCAAAGTTTCCAATTTCGGACAAAATTTCGGAGAAATAAAAATGATACGATAAAGAGATGATCTTCGATAAAATTACAGAAAAAACTCGATCTTTAATTTTATTTTCCCATGAAAAGAACAGTAGCAAAAACTTTGAGTGCTGAAAAAAAATCTTAGTTTCGTATAAAAAAAAGAGTGTATTCGATTCGGATTTGAAACCGAAATTTTCATGAAAAATAGAAAATTTTACTTCAAAGTGCTGTGCTGACCCTACCACTTATAAGAAACTATACTAAGCTAAAATAAAAATCAAGAAAATCTTCTACATGGGCTAAAAAGTAAAAAAGCTAAGAAACTATGTCAAAATATTTTAGTATTTTCGATCTCTAAGTTAAGAAACTCTGCAAGAAACTTTTCTATATAATCAATTGTGCTAAAAGTTTAGAGACCCTACTATACATGACTCAGAGCATAGTTTCTTATAAAAGGTGAGTGTATTTGTTAAATGTAGCCCATATTGTCTTTACTTATGTTTTTACAGAACTTTTACAGTTTCACGAAGTTGACAATCCTATTCACAAACAGTATGTACCTTTACAGGTTACTTCATAGTTATCTTTATACAGCGCCGGGGGAACAGTGGTAAACCGACCCCTATAAAAATACAAGTACACCTGCACACTTTTATACTCATGAAAACATTGAT